>LYUA01000013.1:648772-672071 GCA_002093875.1 Calopteryx splendens
CCCCCCCCCTTCCGCCCTCTATCTCCACCTCCCACGCCCATCTTCGCCTCCCGGTCTACACCGCTTGGGCGACTGAATATTGAAGCAAAAACATCGAGGGAGTCTTTGTTCCAACTAAAACAATCACCAGTTCCTCCTCGAAGGAGACGCCGAAGTACGCGCTTATGTAAAGATATTCCAATATTCGTACCGATTGTCCCTTTTCTCCCAAATGGATAGAGAACTACTTACTTACAATAAGGAGAATATGCTGACGATAAAACTCATTGCAAATATGCGGTGTAAATAATACAGTTAAATTAAGTTCATCTGAATCAGAGAGGCACACAATGACCCGTATTTCCCATTGGAGCACTGAAATGTATAGCGACTTCCATAGGGTCTGGACTCAACTTCAGGAAATTAATCGGGCTCTATATAAAGATAATCTAGTGTATGGACATTGGGTAATGGTATGGGCAGAAGTGATAGTGAAGTACTCAGTCTATTGAATTGGACATTATAAATTGAGCCTATCACGAGGGGTAGAAAAAAGCCGGCGTTGAGTTTAGCTCCAGCTTCCATGAAATATCCGTTCAACCTAAATGGTTCAAACGACCTAAGTCTCATGTATTAAAGCAAAAAAATTTCATCAATGCATCTAAATATTCATATAGAGTTTACTGGGTGGTTTTTCACTTCGAAAATTAATCGTAAGGTTAAAATTAATAAAAAATATAAATTAGCAAAACATATAATGAAAATATTCCTTAGTCTCACAAAATTATTCTGCGTTCCCTACGATGAAAGATGAAGGCGATTGGAATCTGGCAGAATAGAAAGCATTACATTTTGATTAACCTTCCCCCTTGTTCAAAAGTTCCAAAAAGCAAGAAAAAATAAATGAAACACGATAAAAATCACCAATTTTCTGGTTAAAAACATCAGCCAGGAAAGCGCTGTCACCGCAGAAAACGAGGAAATGTCTTAATGCTAAGTTGAGTATAGCATCGTGCACATACCACATGAAACGATATAAACAGAAAAATGTTATCGCCACCCTTCCTGCTGATATTTTCCGTCCCGCCATAGCATTACCAATTTGCCGTGCCCGAGCACCTGTCACCCCTCCTCCTAGGCTCCCGAATTCGCCTCCCCACCACCCCTTACCCCACCCACAGCACGCGCACTACCCCCTCCCTGTTCCCGCCATCCCCCTTTCGCTAATTCTCCACCCCTTTCCCTCCACCCAATAACTCCATCGTTAAGAACTCAAGAGGAAGAAGTTTGTGAGTTCACCCTATTGAGCGCAACAATCCTCCGCGCTTAACTGCCTTCCTTCCCCTCTTTAAACCCTCCCCCTTCTTCCCCGCAACCCTCTCAAACTCATATTCTCACCCCGTGCGATCTTTCCCCTCATTTCTTCTTCACCACCTCCTCCTACCGGCCCCCCCCCCTGCGTCACTTCGCCTTCTGCACCTCCTTCCTCCCATCCACTCCGCAAGACTACGTGTTTCGCATCCATCTCGAGGAAAAGTTCCACACAGCATGTGGATCAGCTCATTCCAAACAACAGCTCACCCACCCACTTCACCTCGCCCCTCTTCTCCTCCCTCCCTCATCGGTCGCATAACATTCTACTACGCCTCCCACCCCCTGGAGGTGGGGAGACGTTCAGCTAAGGAGTGAACGAGGAGAGTGGGGGAATGAGAAACACAATATCTAAAAACCCCCTGCCGCTCCATATAATCTTCGCTCACGCCCATCATCATCTAGTCCTCCGCCACACATCGCCCGAGGTATCTCCCCATCCAATCATAAATTTCTTATTAATCAGGTTTTCCTTTTCCCTCGACTCGTGATTCCAACTATGCGCGGGAAACGTTAAAATTCCTCACGTCAGGTTCCTCCACCATATACTGCATGCTCTTCCTCTCTCTCCCTCTTTAAAAACTTTTTTCCACGAAAGGACAGTTATCTCCCCTCACGTCAATTCTTCCTCCAACTCCCTTCTCCTTTAGCAATGAATCTTAAAAACTTTCCCGGCTTTCCCATTAATGCTCTTTCCTCGCAGCACATTGAACCACAAGTGTTAGGGTCATTACAGGACAACCAGAGGGTAAAGTGCAAACCTTACCCATTGATTTGAAGTGTCGGTTCCTCGAAGCACCGAGCGCGCAGAAATTACTCACACAATTGCTGTGGCGTTTTTCTCTACAAATCTTAATGTTAACTTTCCACTCTATTTCTCTCTAAATTGCTGTTTGCTAATTATTAACGCTTCTTATTCATTTCTAAATCTCCTACGGCCATTTTATTACAATGGTTCTTTATGGAAGCTAATATAATAATTTATCAGTGCGTGAACTATCGACGCGAGCAGATAATAGCGTCATTCGGAAATTTTTCTTCAACCTGAACATGTTGACTTGAACTGAGGTTGATAAATTTTGGTTTCATAGTCACCTATGACGAAGAATTTGTGGTGTTTGTTTAGCAATAGAAAATTATTATAATAAAATAAATGCTTTTTAAACTTTCATTTAAAATATGCACCACCCTGTGTTAGAGGAAAGATTATTGAGGAATGGGAAAAAATGAATAGAATATTCATTTTCGGTAGTTCCTTTTTCTTCTAACCCAAAGCCGACATTTCGTGTCCCCTTATCGAACTATTATTTAAAATATTTTACCTTTAAGATACTACTACAGAAAATTTCAATTCATTTGATGGAATGAGATCAATTTCCTAAAATAAGATAATGCAATCAATTATGTCACCTTGTTTAAGGGGTGAGTTATCCTGAGAGGTGATCAATACTTTTTCAATCACCGCATGCATGCATAAAAAAGCCGAATAATTTTTACTGAATCAATTTAAAATTAATAGTTTCGAAGTAAAATTATTATTTCAGAAATAATTTTAATGATCAAGAAAATACTCTACACTTACTTCGACATCAATATCCACGTATTCTATTGAAGTCATCCCACATATCTGCATATAATAAAGTTTCTTAAGGAGAAATTTGACCAAAGACCTTGAAGTAGTAGTAGCTTGAGATCTATGAATGGGAGAAAATAGAATAAAATTATGGTAAAGGGGGGAGGGGTGCTACAATAAACGAATGAAAACAGCATTGGAAATAAGATGAAAAGGCAGTTTTGACTTACATGAGAGGCCTTGACGTGGCATGAGCGATTTATACCTCGTCGGCAAAAGCAAATTGAAATATTATGAAAGAATCCAGACGCTATCTTCCAACTATTCAAGGAACAACGTATGAACAACGTTGGAACTTTTGCGTAAATAAATGATACAAGATTGAAGAATCAATCTCTGCAATGAACGACCCTCAACCAGGAACCATAACATAAAATATCAGTAATTTTGGAAAGAACTTCCGAGGAATTTTATATTCGAGAATGTATGAAAACTAAGGAAAAGAATAAAATAGACACACAAACGGAAATAATTATCACGCACACTCTACTGAATACAAATTATTTTAATGTTAACAAGGAGTTTTATGTGTATTAATAATAAAAAGATCTCTCTTATCGATGAACTCATACCTCCCTGCCTCATTCAATTGTTTACTACGACATTCTATTAAATATTCTTACGTTTGTGCCGAAAACAACTGCTGAAAGACCCCTTTTTACTTGTAAAAAGCGCACTTTTTAGTGGAAATTATACTTAAGAGTAAAAAGGACAAAAAAAGTTTGATTAAATTGCAATTAGAGCATTAAAATTTTTAAAAAGGCAGAGAACGAAGAAATAATCGAAATACAAAAACGAAGAAAGAAAGGGATTAGGACACAGATATGGTGTTTGAAATATGCATAACAAAATGAAAATGAAGTTTGAGCAATATACAGAGAAAAATGGAAAATACCTTAGGATGAGAGGGATATTAATAATGAAAATACAGTCATATCCGAGGATCAAGAGCTCAGCGAGGAATGTGTAAAAAATAGTGTCATATCTCCCTCTTTTTGTGACAGTTTTGACTTTGAATATGAATGACAGGCATAAAAATAGCTAGCTATGATTAAATGAGGAATTGTAATGCATCTTGGAACGATAGTGTCTGTCTCCTCCTAGGATTGCTGCAAATTTCATTACGATCCTCAAAATCAACTGACAAATTTTTCCCTGAATTTTCAATAATTGTGCATTTAAATGTATAAACAAAACCGAATGTAGTAAAATTATTGAAGTTTGTAAAATCTTAAATTCCATTATTAAATACGGCACCTTTCAGTAAGTGGAGTAACCACAAATTACATTTGGGTTTCAAGTTTCCTGTGCATTTCGGAGAGAGAAATGTTTTCGTATGCTCTCCCGATCGACGAATCTAAGTTAAGCCCGAAAGCTAGCCCTAATTAAGCCTGTAGGTAGTCGAACTTCTCAATCTCCGCCGCAGCCTGACCTACTCTTATTCCTCACTTCCTCTCTATAAGCTATCTTTTATTTTCCACCCTTCCTCCTTTGTCATACAACCGCCATTACCATTCTTACGCCTGCCTCAAACTCCTCTCTCTCTCTCTCCCCCCCACCCTCGCTCTTTTCTCTCCTGATACTTTAGCAAAGCAAATCCCTCCCACCGCCAGCACCTCCATCCCTGCCCCCATCTCGCCACACCGCCTATTTTCTCCCTCTCAAGCCCACCCAATTCCTTTCTTCCTCAATTTCGCCGCTAAAAGCTCTAATTCGGACGGAATTTAATTAACTTTGGGGCCTTTTCCAGGGTGAAGTCTCCTGGCTGGCCGATTCCCTCCCATCACTCCCCATCCCCCGTATATCCCCCCCTCCTCGGAACGAACCCACTCTTTTGCTATCCCTTCTCCTCACGTCACGACGCCCCCCACCCTCCCCAATACTGCTTTCCTTTCGCTGTTTACCCTTATCTCCTCACTCCCGCTACTCCCTTCCCGAAATTGTCTCCTCCTCCTCTGTTTTTTGTGTCCAATTATTTGCCTTTCTTGCGGATGACCTGTGTTTGGCACTCGAGGGAGGGAGTGGGGTGGAGCTTTTTTTTGCGAGAAGATTGAAATTCGCTCCTTACTTTATCTCCATTTCCTTCGCCTGACGGCTCTCCGCGAGTAAACAACGCTAAGCTTATCCCACCTCAATGCCGTCACTAAGCTCCATTTCTCTGTTTATTGAGGGTCATTAGTGAAAAATAGGGAATAAAACTTCACATAATTCGACTCATTTCCGGATATGCAAGACCCTGAATACTACACATGGCACAGAATTGGTAAACAGTAGCCAACGAATGGTAGTGTGCAATCGAAAAGGAAGTTTAAATGAATAACTTCAAAAATAAAACAGGATTTTTACTGAGGTGGATTACACCAATACTTAATACAGTAATTTTCATGCAAGTATGAAAATAAATTGTTAAGAATTGTATCGTCTATAAAATAAACATCTAAGAAGTACGATTTCGTAGTTACTCAAACTGTTACTCAAAAATAATCTTCCTAAATTAACGCTCTAATTTTTTTCAATCCTATGTCATGAGAATTGTCAAAAAATAAGTTAGAACTACATTAAAAGGTCTATTTTTATGAAGCATTTTATTAAGGTATTGATGATTATTTCACGTAAGATATGGTTCAAATATTATGACAGCTTATAAACCAAAGGAGATAGAATGGAGAAAAAAGCAGCAAGTCTTAAAGATTTTTTTCTCTTTATAACACGATACTTTCAGAATTTATTTTTTTTACCCATGATCCACGTAATATTCATCAATTCACCTTGCTCTTCTCTCTTTAAATTATACATTCCCTGTCCGGGGAAGGAGAAAAACTTCAGAAACATAGAATTTAAAGAACAGAATAGGGATGAGAGGAGGAAAGGCATGTCAGCTTCGAGAGGACAATGCAAGGAAGGGGAAATTCCATCGAGGAAGAACATTGTTCAGGAAAAATTAATAAAAAAATATAATGGTTCGATAAAAAAGGAGAGAGAGAGAACTCCTTTTTCCATTTCCCTAGAGTAATGAAATCCCTCCTTCTCTATTACACCGCAGTGGCGTTTGTAAGGCAAAAAGACTTCAATTAAATAAATTTATGCAACCTTCGGGGTTTACAAGTCGGTGAGATGAATCTTATTCCTCGATCTCACAAGAGAGGACTCGATGTAGATCATTCTCCATCCTTTCTTCTTCTAAACCATTTTTCTTGTTTTCGCCGTCATTCGAATAGGTATGCAGTTTTCATTTGCTATCTATCCCCTTCACTTTAATCATATTTTACTTTAAGTGAACTGTACACTTGATTCTTAATCTTCTTAGCTCTCCTAGTCTTCCTTCCTAATGATAATCCCCAACACTATTCCATTTATCAAAATCGTGCTCTCTTCCTCATGTTTTGGCGTTCCTACACTTGCCCGTAAACAATTCATCCCTTCATTTTCATACTCTCGCCATCAATTTCTACTTCTGCGTTTTCTTTCCTTTTCTCTTCCTCCTCTTCCCTTTTGATCGCATTATCAAGCCCATTCTCTCCCTCCTACGTTCTCTGGCTTTCAATCTTCCTCTTCCGTTTCAATTTCATCTCGCCGTCCGACGCCATCCATCCCGGCAGCCCCATCTCTCTCCCTTTCCTCTCCTTCCCTTTTTTCAGCCCTTTCGACACTCCTTTGTTTTATTATTTTTATACCCTCAATGGATTTCACTCACTCCTCCCCAAACCCCTCTCAACTCAATTTCTTCCCTCCTCTCCCAACCCCTCGCCGCGTGGTTTATCCCTCTGTGAGAAGAGTGGGAGTTTACCAAAATTAGGAAAAACCCGGATGAATTTACGTCGTAACTCCGTTGAGGCAGAGCGGAGCTCGTCTTTCAAATACAAGTGTGCCATCGAATCGTCCTGGCTTATACTCAGCCTATCTTCTCACAACACCGGCTCACTCACTCTCTTTCCCCAACCTTTCGTTCGGAAAAGCGGAGGAAAAGTGTTAATCAGAAATCCCTTTCACTTCTCAGGATGAACATTTTCCATGATAAAGGTCCGTTTCCTTTGGGGAGAAGGAGGTATGGTTGCGAGTCGTAGGAAGGGGTTCGGGGGACGGGCTCACTGAAGGGAGGGAGAGAGCTGTTGGGGAAGGCAAAAAAGGGAAATAGCAGGAGGGAGGGGTGAAGTGAATTTCGTCGGGAGACAATATATCGGAATGGAGGTGCTTATTCGGAATTAATTTCAATCCCACTGAACGGGAAATATGCCTGGCCTACCACAAAGGAGAAGTTCGGAGAATATTTATATTTCCCCCTTTTGTCTAAGATACCCCAGAGACGTAGAGAGATTTCAGCCTGGAGACGAAATTATTTTCTAATGCAAAAAGGAATAGTACCTATTCACAACATAGAAAATTCCACCAAGTCTCCGACTTCGTGCCATATTTAAATAAGTTTAGAAAACTGAAACCTGAATCTTCCATAGCCAACGAGCTTGGAAAGTCTACAATTAAACTATAGTAGGTACATGCAATGAGTGGTTAGGCAGGAACTATTTGATAATGCCAAAAGTACCTATATGAAATAATGAACGATAGTAAACAGCTAATTTAAATACATAAGAATTTGTTCAACTTCAGCACAAGTTACTTCTTTGGTTCCAATGTAGTAGACTAATTGCATAAATACTTTCATAAATGTATGTTCAGAGTGCATTGCATCTTAAATATTCATCAAATGTATTTACTTTGTAAAAAATGGCGAATGGATTGTTTCCCCTAAAGATGTCTTAATGTGGTAGATAAAACTACATTCAAGCTTCATTATGCCCCTTATGCATAAAAAATAATATTAAGAAAAAGTGCATACTTTTATTTGAAATTTCTATGTCCAAAGCTGGCGTTAAAGAATTATTGGTACGTGATAAGCATCAACTAACGAAATATATTTCGGATATCTCAAAATCATATAAAAAATCTTTATAAAAATATTATAATTATAAAATCGTATATAAATATAAAAATATTAATGCCATGATATCCCCTAATTCAGATTCCCGATAAATTGTTGGAAAACATTTTTGGCATCGTTAAGCTTGAATTGAATTGAATTGGTATTGAATGCTAAGTAACAATTGTAATATTTATTCTAGGGTATTATCAAATGCAATAACTCTAATTTAATCTCTTCATATATTTTTTAAAATTGAGTTATATTATTCACTCCCGCAATTACTTCTGTTTTTCCAAGAGGTATCGCAAAAATGTAGCATACCTGGATACTATAATTATAGCGTTGAAATCATAGAGTAATTCATTATACCGGGCACTCAAGGAAGTAAAATATGCTCTTGCGTCAAGATAAATAACGGAGAAATGAAAAAACAAAAATAAAGCAGTCGAGCGACGCTCTTCAAGAAAATACGACAAAACACTGCAGCAAAAGGCAAATGAGGCATAAGAAAAACATGCCCATCACAGACGGGTCCAGACAATTGCTAGGAGCTGTCAACGCCTGTCCAATAAAGAGTTGATGTCTCCAACATCCGCCCGTCTTTCCCCACCCATCCTTCCAGCGTCCACAGCCTGCTAACTCCCATCCCACCTCCCTAGCATACCCTTCACCCCTGCTACGTATCCTCCTCCCTTCTTCTGAGAAGCTCCCGCGTTTATCTCTGCTTCAAAAAATGCATTATCAGCTCTTTTTCCTAAAACATAGACTGCCCTTTCACGTTGCTGTATTACTTCATTAATTCATTTCTTACAACATAAGCAATGCTTATCTAAACCTTTAATTCAGATTTATAATATTAATTCTATTTCCCTTACTATAGCTTTAGTTCTTCTTATGGTGTGAACTGTGAATGATGATCCCGTTTTGATGGATCTCGTTCATAACAGAATCGACTCTGTCCCAAGAAAAATCATTTCTTTTGGGAACCGTCAGGAAAATAAACCCTTGCATAAAAATCGGATTATGAGTGGTTATATCAAATGCTACGACAGTAGCCCCTGCTTCTTAGGTGGCATTAAAAAAATCGAAAATGTTGGACGATTTTATTACACCAGGAACTCAGAGCATGAATAAACCTATAAAAAAAGAAAACGATAGTCGATTTGGATATTCAATTAGACTGGCAGTCATATTGGAAATCAAAATAATTTGCGGCTCCTTATACCATTTCTCATTTTCGTATTACTGAGAAATCACTAAGAATGTTTAATTTCCTTCTCGTGCTCAATTATAAGAAATATTAATGATCTAACTTGGTCTTATTCCCCTCCCTTTTCTCGTCTTTTTTCGCCTTTCATTCCCTTGCTCACTCTTTCGTGCCACGCACATCGCATTTCACTTTTCCGGCGCCATTCCCTTCCGAATGCCTCATTTCTCTCCTCTGTCTTCTTAGACGGCTGCTCCTGCCTGTCCCAGATATTCCCTTGAGCTCGTCGGACACCAAGTGTTAAATCCTTTCCATGCAGTCACAGCTGACGGCAGAAAAGTCTTGCGCGTGTTATATTGAGAATTTCGACTTTGTTTGTCGCTTTACATCCGTCCCTGAATTGCCAAAAAAAACTTTTCCTTTAAGAGGAAAACAGTCAAATTTTAACCCTCTAAATTCAAATTGAATATATTATCCTCACCGGGATGACTGAACGGTGAGTAAAAATTCAATTTTCAAATCCACAAAGTATAATGTTTTACCAAATTGAAATATTTTAGTAGCAAGCACTGGAAATAATTTCATTAAAATAATATTTTCTAGGAATGATAGTACATAATCAATTTAAGAACAACGAGTAGTTCTAAACAATTCTACCAATGATTGATACTAAACATTGCATAACAAAAGCAAGTATTAAAGGTGGATTTAAAACCCTAAATCACAAACCGATTTCCTAGGATGCGAAAAATAAAATTACCGGAAACTCAAAATAAAATACCAATCGTGGATGGCGTTTCCAAGCCTAAACCTAAGCTTATACTTATAAAAACTTTATTCGAAATATTTTACTATGGGGAAATCCTTTTACATACACGACATCGAATCTCCAGTCACTGAATTTTTTGTCCTTCGCCTTTTCCCACCTTCCTCTTTGATGCTCCAAACGAGTGTAAAGAGATTATCTCCTATGTGCCCCATTCTTATCTCCTCCGGGCTTTTGCCTAATCCCATAAGCCCTCTCTATGTCCAACTACCCCTCCTTTTTCCAACCCCTCTCCTCTTCCCACCCTTTCTCTCACCTAAAAACTCCCGATAATTCTCCCCTAGCGGAAGGGGAAAAAACCAGCACCCCTCGTTGTCTGAGACTACGAAAACCTTTTTCCTCCTTTTGATGCCAAATTCCATCCACGAAAATCTCTCCTTACGGGCATAAACCAATCAAAACAACCCTCGCCTCTCCCCTTTCGTCACCATCCCTCCACTCACACACACACCCACACTCACACGCACCCTGCACAAGCCTTTGCTCACCACCCCTCCCTTTCTCACCCCATGGCCAATCCCTCTTTTATCGCCTCTACCTACCGCCGTCCTCTCCCTGTAAAACTGCTTCCCTTCGTCCGGGAATAAAGCGACAGCTACAGAATGCCCACTCCCCAAAGCTCGATTGCCGCACCATCCCCTTTTCCCTATCTTTCCCTCGTCTCCGTTCCAACATCCATCCCTCCCCCAAAAGCATGCTAGTCCCCAGTGCACATACACTGTGTCAGACGATAATGCGACGTGCCGCACGGAGCAGAAAAGCAAAGCAAACGTACACGCACCCACACCCACGCACCACACCCACAGCCCGTCGCCCTTTTCCCTGTCTTTCTAAACCTATTCAATGTCCTGCATGATCCTGCACCCAGGACATCCTTGGCCTGAAAAAAGGACTACACGCAAGTGCGCGCGTACACAAACATCCTTCGCCCAGGAGTGCCGCTCCTTTGCACCAGCGCCTCTGCATCAGGGAAAATATGAGTTTTGAATGGAGAGGGAGAGAAAGAGGTTTTTACCGCTAGGTTGTCGCAGTATGGTTGCATTGTAGATGAGAATATCATTACTTAGCCCTTGCTTTGGCAAGTATTAAGTTCTAAAGGATGCGTGCGTGACTGAGTGGGAGTTTCCCCGTATTTCAGGCTATATGTTTTATAAATGTGGCAGTAATAGCAATTGAAGCGACGAAAGAGGCATGCTTATATATTGAACAACATTATTGGATTAACGGGTGAAACTACTCCCATTTCCTCAGTATCTACATCCACTCATCGTCTCGCAAGCCGCCGAACCATCAGCAATTATGTATTTACCATTTGATCACCACATTTATAAGAAAGGTAGGACTTATTTATGGACTTACGCGCGAGGGATATCGGATGTATACATAATTTTCTGAGGACAGTCTATTTCCCTTATCTTTTTATTGTGGCCTTGCAAACTTTTGTAAGATTAAAGATGATTCACTAAGGTAAGTCTTCTATGAAATCATCGTGCTTCGGGTGGCTCCCATCCAAGATACTTTCCTATAAGAAATCGTGTGACACACTTTGTTATTTCAAAGCAATATTATAAACATTGATCGACTTTCCTTTGAATTTGGTATGCATCAAAAATTAAAATCTTTCCTCTCTGGGTCCGTTAACCCGTGGCGTATTAAAACACATAAACGATATGAAACGAAATCACTGCTTAAATTGTTTATTAGGAATATTTTCCACAATTCTTTTCATGAAGAGTCATCATTAGATTTCGCGCCATAGATATTTCGAGCGTACATCTCTCATGTTATCTCCGATATTAGAGTTATACCTAGGTAATTTATTTGGTCCCCTGTGATTACATTTACCCCCTGCGAGTTTATAGACGTAAGATAAATTCTTAGCTGGAGATCCTACTCGTGGAACCAATAAATGATATTCTTGTAATAACTCAAAAGAGACAGTCCATTTCATTACTTACCAATGTATACCTACGACCGTTTCATTAGCGGGTAATCTAGAGAGGCTCGTAACTTTAGAGTTTACGCCATTAAAGAAAGGGAGTACCGAGCGCAATATCTGAGATGACTATCTTGAGGTTACGTTATGGCAATAAATGCAAATACTCGGCTGATCACATTATTGATATTAAGTTCAATTTCAGAATTTCTTTGTCAAAACATCGGTCTGTGCATGCACCTAACCTCAAACTATGACAGAAAAACATAGAGACTAATTATCTTAAAGACTAGATAACGTTTATCCACAGCAATAAGGCAGCAAAAAGCCATGCTAGCTTAAACAACACCCATTGCGAGAAAATACGATGGTTTTTGTTTGGGAAACACTGTTATTAAGTTTAAAAGTTAACCAGAGACCACCCACGATACATCTTCAGAAAACAAACGTTCAAGTTCCAAAACTCATGCTCGACTCCAGAGTAGATATAACTTGCTCACCCGCGAACACTTATAAAGATCAACATTAAATTAAATCCATCTTCTAATAACAAGAAAAAAAAATATATATATACCTACATTCATCCTAAGGAAAAGAAGATTTACAAGTCAATTTCATACAAGCTTTCACGTGAATGTATAATATATTTATAATGATCCAACTACATCTTTCCAATCTTTGTACTCCCTTTAAAAAAATATAAATTTTTCTCACCAAAATTGAGGATAAATTAGACGTGGAAAGACATTCACATCACGTTTTCTATGGCTTACTGACAATATTTATTTCATTTAGAGTATACATACCACGGTTCTTTAATAGTTCCAAGATTTATCAAGGGAAATACTTTGTATTACTCACGAAAAAAGATATGGAACCGTAAATATATATATTTGTGGGAACTTTGACTCATTTTGATCCTCGCCTGATGACTGGCTCGTAGTACACCACGAACAGCGAGCTTTAACTCATCGTGAGTTTAGGTCGAAATGAAAAAAAGGTTTTATCGAAAATTATTATCAAGAGCATTCTGTTTTCATCCTTAATTAGAACAAAATTTGAAAAGTCTAATGAAGAAAGATAACAACATAGAATGCTACCACAATCGAAAATTCTCATAATTCTCGAGAAATAAAGTCCGACAAATAATTTCAATGCCTGTATTACCATAGGGAATAAGGAAAAATGACATCAAAATAGCCAAATATTTCGTGAGAGTACCATTTTGGACTAGCCATCGCAGGATAAATAATGGACAGAGTGTGTGAACTGAATCCCATTCCATCAACAATGCGTTACCATTAAAGCAATCGCACACCAACTCATACTTGTACCGGGTGCCAACAAAGAAAGACCGAGAATCACCACGTAATGCCAGCAATGACCCACATCACATAAACTCACTCCTACTATTCCATGAATCCAAAAAAAACAAACGTTTTGCGCTTACCACGGCCACGCCCCCTCATCGGTAACTCCCTACTCTTGTGCGCCTTGTTGCTCCCCTGACTCTCATTCACTCAAATCCACCCCAAACAGTGAGCATACCAGCACGCTTTAACCCGCACAACCCTCTTAGTCCCATGGTGACAGTACAACAGAAACGGGAAGGTCCCATTTGGGCTTCTCATCTCCTAATAACGAAAGCGAATCAGGAGAGGTGTGACAATGATGCACACGCAATGCCCACCGAACGCTTTGGGTACACGAAATGGCTTGCATACATTAGAAGGGATTGATAAAGGAACGGTAAAAAAGACGGGACGATTGACGCTGCAAGGTCTGAAGTCGGTCATTGACTTCCGATGAAGCGACGAAGGGAGTTTCAAAAGCGAGGGCGCTAGTTGATAGAAAGGCGTATTTAGGAACACATAAAATATCAACATTTTTATAAGCCAAATAGGAAATAAATGCGACGCTTACCCTCTACAAAGAAAACCTATGATAACAACGGAACGCTGTATGGCACAGTTCAACTATAAAGAACTACCATTAATTAAAAGGCTATATAATGGGAAAAATGAAAATTCCTAAGATAAAACAATTGTTTTAAGAACCTATTTCTTAAAACTTGAGAACCTAATGCTTATTAATCAAAATATGTAAAAAAAATATCAGGACCTCATAAATAATTGCAACATTAGACATAATAACTACATAATATGGAAGTGTCTTGCCTAATTGCATTACTGATCGTGTTACTTTCACCCTGTAGCAAACAAAAAGATAGAGGGTTCTACTTCTCGAACGGGAATATTGTTTATTCTATGGTGGTTCAGTCGCAGGGAAACTTGATCAAAAGCGAAAACAAAGCATGCGATGTGGCACCTTACGTAATATCTTAATCTTAATCAAATTTCCAAATATTGAAAGCCTGCATAATCTGCTAAATATTGGACCAAATCGAGTTTCCGTGAACAAGGGAAGAATACATTGAATTAAGGACGCACACCAAACTTAGAAACCTACTCCGGTCCTAGTTTCTCCAATAGCTCGGTCACGCTTACTTTTCTCTCGCAACATCTTTTTACAAATCAATCGGATCTTCTTTGATTTTTAATACCTCTCAGCAAACACTTCCCAGGATGTAGATACCTCAAATACTTGCGAATCATTTCAAGTACGGTATAACCAATGCAAAATAACACCTCTCCCTTAATTTTCAATTACATTTTACAATACTTTCTAAAGCGAAACGAAGCCTTATATAATAAGACCGTAGGTAACATTGACTGAGTGCATGAAATAATCCGAGTAACTTAATTCGTAGCCCAGTCTATTTTATATTTAATTTCGTCTCGCAATTTCATTTGCTCAAACATTTCACTACTGCACTTTTGTTTGGATTTAATTGTAACTCTCATTGGTTACACCAATTTAAAATGTTTAAATCGCGAGAAAATAGCCGCCAACATTTGGGGTCTTTATTTTCCTTATATTACTGTGCCGTCTTCATATGCCCAAATGTTAATCCCCTTGATTTTTCAACTCACATTTTTAGATGGGAGCAATGGGAGCGCCAATAGCCAAGCGCGGAGTACTAACGTTTCTGCCACAGACTTGAGAAAAATATCCAGGGATCCCCTTTGTTGGCGAAATCGGTGTTCATAGAGATATTATGCTGATATTTTTAATTGCTATAGAAGACATCAAATATTCTACAAAGGTTATTCCTTACTTTTTTCTCCAATCACACCTGAGAATTAAGTTTGTAAGTACTTCCAGAGAAATATCTTCATATTTTCTGCTACCTACAATTATTTCTATATTTATAATTATTACGGGTGTTATGGTGACAATACATCAATCATAATGCTGCCTCCAGTCCGTGTTAAATACGAGCACAAACAAATATTTGGTAAATGCACTAAAAAAAGCGTATTTTCTAGCAGCCTTACAAATGCAATCAATAACTGTCCCAATAGTTGATCGTCATCGTCATATCGAAAGCGACGCGAATTGGAGAGGAAGATTATATTCTACTCTATAAATCTTATTATTTCAGTAATAATGAGTAAACTTGATGATAGAACTTAATAAAGTTAAATGTATCTGACGCAACTTTGTGGAAATGTTTTATGGTAAAATAAAGACAATTTATTGTTTTCACATGATTTTATTAACACGGCCTAGGTTTCGTTGATATTCAACATCACCAGGTGGTGATAACCTGACAACCTGATGGTGTTTAATGTCAATGAAACCTTGGTCATGTTAATAAAGTCATGTGGAAAAACTAAGTTACATCTTTATTCCGTCGCGATGCTATTTATGCAAATTTCCCCTCTATACAAACAACGTTTTTAATTTTTAAAAGCATACCTATAAAAAATTGTTTTCCAGTACGGTGACGCCACGAAAGGAGGCATTCACATTAAGATACCAAAACAATTTAATATTGGCATCACAAATTCCAAGTAAAATTAACCCCGTAAGCGCAATTTTAAAATATAACCAGGAAATAAACTTTCGTAATTGTTATTCTTCAAGGGGCTTCAAGTAAATACATACGAATATGAGATTTCAAGTATATACATATTAATTTAAGAAATACTAACATAAAAACCAATTGAAACTGCAATTTCAAAATGGAGTTGGTGACCATTAAAAATTAATGAAAACTTTCCTCTCCTTGCACAGAACACGCACACAAATTTCCAAAGATGACATTTCTATGGTCCATTTGACTCCCACATGCCTACGTCCGTTATGTTCGAAATAGAAAATAATCATGCAGGGACTTCGTTAGAGAATTTCCAACTCCAATGTCTTATTACGATAGGTAGATGTGAATTACTTAAAGTTTGGATAAATCCTGAACCAATGAAAAAAGTTTAATGCATCAGCAGTACATTTATTGAATAATAAGTTCTAAAAATTAGTTTCCTCGCCCTCACGCATTTAATGCGAAAGAGAGGTGATTCTCCTGAAAGGATTACCCCGGCATACTCGATTCCTCGTATCCTTCCCCCATTCTTCTCCCTTCAACGTTTGCACCCTGTGCCCTCTTCCCCCTCGTAAACTTCAGCCCTGCAGAAATCCTGATCGGCGATGCCCTCCCCCTTTTCAACCAACCCTCCTCCTCGGGTCTCCCATAACATCCGAACAACGGATCTCTCTCTCCCTCCACCTCGGTCTTAGATTATAGGGGAAGATATGCAGGGGCATATGGATCTCTAATCCCCCTGTCCCTTCTCGTCCGTCCGCCGTACGACGCCTCCACGTCCTACCGAATCAATTTCCACCAAGCTATAAATCAAGCATCGCTTATGACGCTCATAGGGGGTGAAAATTGATTGGCGGAAATAAACTGCAGAGTATTAAAGTCTGGGGGGTCAGCTGGGGCAAAATGATGAACGCGTTTATATATTGAAAGCTTCTTCTAAGAGATGTATTGTAATTTTAGTGCAGTTAAACGAGATATTTATACGCTAATTTAACATTTACAAAACAACTTTCAATGCTTTCCTATCCACGCTAAATATAGGTAGACTGAAATATAAGCTTCAGACTTTCTAGTTTTCTCAGACTTTTTGAGTGTCTAATAGCGGTTTCGTTTTAAAAAAGAACCGAATCTGCAGGCCCCTTTGGTGAACATTAATTGTAAAGCCTAAGGCTGGAAAACAGTCACTACAAAGTGGAATTAAGTGACCTACAAAATGCTGCTACCGCCACGTCCATCTTCCTATAGGTACTATAGCCTTTTAATAACCTTTAATGTGGAGTGAAAGTGGTAGGTGAATAAACCTCATACCCATATATCCGTACTCAGTCCGTGAAAAATTAAAAAAAAAACATATCTCCTCACCGAGACGCAAATTTATAGGTCCCTGTAGTAAAATAGAAACAAAATCGAAGCATGAGTTATCGCAAGAAAAAGTGGCTCTTGCTGTAAACAGAGACTAGCCTCTGAATGTCACATTTTCTTTTTTCCTTAATATTCTATTCTCAATTTAGTGTTGATCAGCAACACATCTTACCACACAAAAGAAAATTTAAGTAAAAACAGGAAAAGTCTTCACGTGCATAAGCTTGGCCAATAGACCAATTCGAGTATTTCCTATATCAGAGAATTCGGCTGGTAGGCTTAAGATAGATGTTTAAATCCGGGATTATATGTTGTGTCATTTCAATTTTCTAATACGGGGTACCTATCATGCATAACCGAATTAAAATTAAGCCATAAGGTTTTAAAGATGAGAACTTTTGATAAGCACTTATGGGCAAATTTTGGTATGTTACAGCTGAAGTGTCTCGAGAAACGCTCAAATTCACCATATAAATAAAATATTCAGTTGAAGATCTTAGGCCACAGAGAAATTAGTAATATATATAATCTCTTATACCGACGCTTACTGATTAGCATTGGCCTTAGCTCTGCATAACATCATTCTGAAGTAAAATACGCAAGGTACACTAACTACAAAGCATATGAAATAATGGTTTGAATATAACAAGGAATTTTAATAATCGTCATACAAAATACTGTGCGTGGGTTCAGAGCCACACGGGAGCTGCGAATAACCCCTCCGAAGGCTGGGTGGCGCAAAGATCTTTTCTTCTTCATTCCCTTCTCCAAACCCTCACATCACCGCTACCCTTTCTTACTACACCCCGACTATACCCCCTCCACCACTCCCCCTCGGCCGGCCGAAGCCCTTTCATCCCCTCCCTACAAAAAGACCCCTTGCTACCCTTGGGGTTCCCACTTAACAGTCTACCCCATTCTGTCGTTGCCCGCCCAGCGTAACCGCACGCCGCATTATAGTACCCATTCCTCGACCCTTCATTCCTCTCTCTCCAACTCGCCCCTTACCCTCACCCTACCACAGTCCCCTTGGAATTCTTTCCCCCATCCCTAACCCCTCCCACACTCATTCCCTCACTCATTCTATTCTATATATCCCCCTCTGCCCCCCCCCTCAATCCTCACATCAGACGTTATAGTTTAGCGATACGCTCTCTTCATCCATCCAGGGCCAAAGAACACCAATTCCCACCATTAGGAAACTCTTTACCGAGCAGCCCTGTGGGTTTGAAGGGCCATTACCCCATTATCTTTTTGAGTTCGTGCAAGGGAAAAAATCAAGATGGTCGGGATCGCGTGTAGGTAAAGGAAACATCGTTCCAGATTTGGCGTAATAAATGCAAAGTCGGAGAAATAAAAAAAGTTGCGAAATTCAGCTCGGAGCTCGTCAATCACGTTCTTTATCAAAAATTCGGAATGGCTACGGCGCGAATTTGTTGCAATGCGAGAATTTTCTATGACGCATAGCTTAATCAACAGCTATGCGACGAAAAAAAAGGTCACGCATGTTCTACAGTCTTTCTTGTGAGTCGATCCATGGTTATGTAAGTCGTATGCAATCTTCTAAGTCTTCAAATTCAATTATTTTAATCTGCATATTCGAAAAGAATAAGAGAAAAAGTCCATGATTAATACCGTCTTGCATTTAGCCAATTCTACCTTTTGGTTCATTAAAAATATACAGTAATTAGGCATCAGATCGCTTGATTAATAATCAACCTCATCGCGAACTAATTCTAGTTTCTTTTATTCGCTATTAAAACTTCTAAGATATTCCTGAAAAAATATTTTATTCAACCATCAAGCAAATTTAATTACGACTAGTAAACACTGCGTTTCCTGTTAATGTGGATGGAAAATGATCACATATAGAGCATAAGAGCAACCAACTTTATACCCAGCGAATCGAGGTTCATGCAAATACAGCGACTATTTCTCAAGAGGGAAATATGTTTCCACTCAAATCTTCACACCACCGTTTCACCCAGAGAGAACTCGCCGCCTTCTACAACTCAACTTCACACTTAGATTGCGTCCAACCAATGGCGATCGTTCCGAAATCCCTTCTCACTTTCCATAAATCCAAAACCCCTTCCATCGTAAAAGTAGCCTCCCCATTCTGTTTCCTTATTCTGGGACACAGTCAAGCACGACCCCCTCGGTTATTCACACCACCATCCAGAATGCATCTATTCGACGCATACGTGAGATGCGTACGTAAGGAATATCGAGGAGAGGGGGAGATGGACCGAAAAGACATGTCCAAGTGGGCCTCCACCCAAATAGATATTGTGAATTTCATAGAGTAGCAAGGGAGGAAATAGAGAGGGGAAGAAGAAATAAAAACTCAAAGGAAGGATAAAGCAAAAGTTTTTCAAGGGAATGAGGACAGGAGAGTTGTTCTTAAAACTTTCGATAGCATGGAAATATTTATTCGTCCATTGTACATTTTCATTATTTGTAAATACCCGGACAGGACTGAAGAGGAGGAAAACAAAGAGATGAATAGATTCAAGGGAATTTAATACAGAATTGAAAATGAATTTTAAATAGAACAATTGGTCCTATATTTTCATGAGACCATAGATTTATTTTTTTTTTGCTATGACTTTACATCTCTCATGCCGAAACAGAACGAGACAGTTTCAAAACTCAAGACTAAAATCAACGGATTTAGGAACTAAAACTCGAACAAAGATACGAGATGGTACAGTAACAATTGAAAAAAAGCATAGGACAGTACGAGTTTATGAAATATATAATAATGCTTGCTATGGAAGGTACCTAATGTTACATTATATACAACATAAACATATATATACAAATTAAAATATCCATTGCAATACAATGCATTCAATTCAATAAGCCCAGCACCCACTTTTCCTACCTTCTTTGGGGTTCTCCCAATAGCCTTCTCTTCTCCCCTACCATGCCCACAACCTCTTCGTTTGTTTTCCTTTCTGACCATCATGCTTTCCCCATCCTTCTCTACACTTAAGGGGTTAAGTGCTTAAAAATAGGATATTATTTTCGCCTATACGATATGACCCCAGATCATAATACAATCGCAATAAAAATGAATCCCAGTGGTGGTCACACCATGGAGGGAGATAAGGTGGTTGCTACGTATCAATGATGTAGATTCTCTATACAAAAAATGAATCTTAAATAGATGAAATGTGTATATGACAACATAATTTCCAATGTACCTACTCTAATAGTACAATTGTCACAAGGAATTCAAGTTTACTCCGACTTAATCATGAATTTCATTATTTTATTTATTTCAATGCGTGTTTATTTCAAGATTACATGTTCAATAAAACTTAAATAAAACTTAGCCACAGTAGAGGCTCTTGGGCTTTAAATGGTTAAATTCACCGTGCCTACATGCCACATACTAGCTTGACTCACGTAATTAGCCGACGCCTGCCTAATGCACTCGTTCTAAAGGCCTCCAACAAAGACATGTTATTCCTCACCTATTTTTAACTATCTATCTTCAATGACAACAAGGAGCAGCCAGAGATATTATCAGTCACTGGGACAAATATTTCACCAGTAGACTCTTTATATTTCACCATCAAAAGTTCTAAATAAAATCAATTTCACTTTTTCATTCCATTCATCTTCTCCAAATGTATTGCCGTCTGATAGGAAATATTTTCATTCATCGTTTATTGAGACTATTAATCCTATGAATGCAGTAATGTCACTGATATATCCACTCCTTGCTGATTACCATAAACACGGGGCATTAAACAATACTAACATTTTTTACATACATACAATTCTGCGAGTCTCTTGATAACAAATATAACTCCATAATGAAACCAAATCAGCAGGACTAATGTTCTGAGATTTTGAAGGCGAGACCTACCTTGCCAACCGCCTATCTTAGATGTCAGACTTCGGCAGTGATTTGAAAATACTCAGGTTGCTTGCGAGGGTTGCTACGTAGGGTTGCTCATATTACATGGCTCGCATTAGTAGGGGAGCATCAAACTGAATCAGCAAAGCAAACACACCAACCCACGGTGCGAGAGGTTCTTTCCTAATTAGTAAGATGAATGAATGAAATTTGTGCATTTATATTTTTGTGTTTGTAAATGAAACTAAATTGTTTCATGTAATTAAAACATTTCAACCAACTAAGTGGGTAGTGGAAATTAAAGATTCTCCTATTATCCTTATAATTCTTTTTTCAGTCTTTATATTTTACTTTATTAGGGAGCAAATGTTTTTCCTATTGGAAAACTTAAAAATGAAATACCAAATTTGATTAGAGACTAATTTTTAAAACTATTTAAAGAACTGTGAGTTATAAAGATCTCTTTCACGATAATAGCTTACTCAGATCCGATAATGTCGTGCTTTTTCAATACTTTTTCACCATCTTACGTTAAACTGCTAAGCTTCTTCCAAGAACGAGATTTCACAAATTTATTGCTTACAAACCCGAGCACAAAAATTTGATAAACACCTCGTCCTCCGTTATTTGAGATTAACCGATTATTTCAGGTATTTTGAGAGCAGTGAGAGGGAAAATATATATACCTACAGGGCAGTGAACAGCGTAGCCACTTTCCAAGGTCCTGATTCACTTCATTTAAGTAAAACCTTGATCGTAAACTATCCTCCCTCCTCTCTTTCCCTCCTCTCTTTCCCTCTCCCCCTCCCGCTCTCTCGTTCTCCCTCCATCTCCGGCTCCGGAGGGAATAAAAATAGAAAAGAAGAACATCGAAAAAGGACAAAAAAGCAGAACGAAAAACATTCAACCTATCCTTACCGAAAGTGATCTAACGCATGTTTTGAATTTTTCCCTAATGCAAAATGCTTGTTCTCGCCACTTAAGGACCTCGCCGCACACCGTCCGAAAAAAGATCCTCCTCCTTATCCCCTCCTGTAGTAAATCCATGCATCACGATGGGGTGAGAGTTACATAATGGTGGCCAGGCTGTTATAGATGTGCGCGGGAGGTCCGACGCGTGGGAAAAGAAGTTGGGCACGGATAACAAATTGGAAAAATACCAGAGAGACAATTTGAGATTCTCCGTGGAGTGCTCCGTTCCTGCGAAAAAAATTACAGTAGAAGAGTAAGCAACAGCTTGCACTAAAACAGAAGGGAACTGGCACTTCCGAGTTTTCTCTACGCCATACGCCAATTGGGATAGGTATCTGAAATGGCCGTTTTGTTTTGTAATGAGGATGCACAAGCGAAAGATGTGCCCGGACTGGAGGAATTCTGCCATCTGCGGCGGAGCAGGGGGAAGAAGCGCTCTCCGCCGATAAGAATCGGGGATGCCCTCCGCCGTCTACTAATAAGGGCCCGCAGAATCCAAACTGATCGGAATTCCGAGTTGTTTGTTATGGGGTGAGGATTGATAGAGGAGGGGAGCGCGGGTTAAGAGGGGCCGCGGAGGAAGCAGGCCGTCCGCCCGCCAACGGAACTCCCCGCCGTGGCCGCGCGGCAGAATTTTCAATGGGCGAAACGGAGCAGCGAGGGGAGCCGATCTAGTTGATGATAAGCTACTCCGCTTGGAGGAAAACAAGGAGGCTGCTGGGATAAAACTCGCAGTTTTTCCTCATAGGTACCACAAATCTCTAACACTGAATGACCGATACTCTACCCTAAAGAGTCTCATTACTTGAGGAGAATTTCAAATGGACACGGAAATTCCCTGCGCAGCGCTTTTTATGATCGAAGAAGGTAATGTGTGTAAACAGCATAATACATTTTCATTTACAACTGTAGAATAGATATTGACACATAAATTAGGATCATGGAAAAATTATCATACAACGAATTACTGTTTATATGAGGGGCACAATCGCAATTCTACATTATATCTATTTGGAAAAATCAAGTTATTTTATTCATAAGTGTAACCTTAATTAAAATAACCCCTGCTAGGAAAAATACCATGATTCGGGACATGTGTAAATTAATTAATTACCTAAGTATATCAAACAATGCAGTATTTTAATAAACGATGTCTACTGTGTAAAAATAAATCTTCTTTATGCATTCAATCGCACTTTAACAAGTAACTTATAAATGAATAATTTTTGCCATATTTGGTAATAATCAACAATCTATAATAAAATAAACTTTGTATTT
>LYUA01000013.1:684712-695568 GCA_002093875.1 Calopteryx splendens
GCTCTTGTAAGGGTGGACAATGGGGGTCTTCAAGAGTAGCCGTGAGACGTGAAAGGAGGAGCATGAATGACGAGACAGGAATTTCATGGTTGGAGAGATTTGAGAGAGGTAGAAATAACGAGAGAGGAATATTTTCTTCTGTCCTCTCCGACGGTGCAGAAAAAACAGCCGGTTTTCGCCTTCTTTGCTTTCTGCGCGCGATACCGAATAAAAACTGATTTTCAATTGTCCTCTTTAAGCGTCCATATATGAGGATAGATGTGAATATTTGTAATCTCGCGCTCGAATCCAGTAATTCTCACACAGACCAATTAAAATTACCCAAACCTACGGTTTTATATCCTACTGTAAATAATAAATGATGAAGAGCCGATTAAAAATTCACAATTAAAAAATCATTCACCTTAACCGGGACTCGAATCCCTCGATTTCCGGCAGTTTATTCCGGATTTATTTTTGCATCATGAATTTTTTCGCATATGTATATGCAACAGCGTGTGACTAAACTTAATTTACTGTTAGTTTCTATGATAAATATCTGTCAAAAATTGGTAAATTAATTTACATTTAGCTGATTTCCAAATAAAAGTAATGCTACATCGGTATGCCTCAGCAATTTGGCAATAGAATTGCAAGAAATAAGAGCAATGGTTGCACATCTAAGGCTAGCATAGATTTTCATTTAGAAACAATGAAATAGCAGACTCCTACATTCAAGAATGCTCATATTTTAATCCAAGTATTTACATATGTACCCAAGTTATTAATGCAGTTATATTATGACCGGGATGATATGACACTGTCATTATTGATGTTTGAACAGTTTCGTTGAAAACTTATTCAAGTCGACGCATGATTTTAAAAGCTTTTGGTTGCTTACGAGCTAAAAATAAATACAACTCTACAAACGAGTTAGCAAGTTATTGTTCCGTATTGTTCCTCATGGTTATAAACTTAAATCGGCCTCAGTGACGGGGGTTAACGCTCGCGTCATAAACCAGAAGTTGCAAGTTCAGTTCGTGCCTAGGGGGGTTTATCCAAACAAGGGCAAGGTCGTTTGTGGCTGACCTTGTCGTTTATAACCAAATGTAAAAGGTCGAACTTGGCTGTTTAACAGAAAATGATTCTGCTAAAAAGAATCTAGCCAAACATCACAAATAAATTTAATTCAGTGATAACTAAGAATATCCAAGATGAGAAATAAAATATATTCATGTAAAACTTGGACCAAGTTCTCAAAATCTTATGACAATGACGTTCTCCGTAATGGATAATATAGCATCGGTCTTACTGAGATATCACTTAATGCAATATTTTGTATGAAACCTCTTGATGTTGAGATTCTGATAACAATTTTCATTAAAGAGCCGGGATAACTTTCTCATTTTATTTTGTAGAAGCCAAGTTTTTCGATGCATGTTGATCAAATTTCCTCATTGTGTTCTATTAAATTAATTATTGATTTTCATTGATTACTACAATATGATGGAATATTAGAGCACTAAAATAGTTTTTACAGCTATAAAGGTAATTAAATTACATAAATACCCCGTTAAACTCTTTGGGATGTTTTCTTTAATTCATTATAATTAGCACTCCCAAACTGCCAGATACCGTTACCGGTATCGAAATAATTAACTAAGACTAAAATTTGGCAATCATGATCAGATAAAAAAATCATGGCTTAATGAGCGAAATAAATCTCTAGCTACCATTTTATTCCATTTCTACTCCTTTACTTGTGATATTAATTACATTTTCACTTTGCGTACATGAAAATGCTGGTAAATTTCTACGACCTATTTGTGTACTTGTCACAATCAATCCAGTAAATGTTTTAGGCAACAAAACTTAATGATAAAGATTTTTTCATAGTTGTAACTCAGTGTCGATGGAGTGTCGTACACAATTCATTCGCAATGAAGAAAAGGGGAGTCGATTCAAAATAACATTAGTGCGAATCGTTAAACCATCAGGTGAAGACTAAATTAGAGTGGCTTGGTGTTGAAAATGGCGGGTTCATGAGTCCGAGAGTGGGAAGACGTTTACAGCCTATTCCAGCCCTCCACTCCGAGAGCAAGTATCTTGTCGTACAGAGCCATAAGAGAGTAGGATGCTCTTGGTGTAAGATCGGGGCACGGTCGGACGGGAGGGGAGGAGGAAGGGGGAATAAAAAGGAGGAGCGTTAAAGAGTGAGGGCATTAGTTGGTGAGTGAGCAAGCTGCCAGGGAAAAGGGAAGAAGCAGGAATGGGCCCAAGACGGTGGAGGAAACAAAGGGCGCCCAGTGAGATAGAGAGAGAAGGAAAATGTGGGAATGGGTGGGAGGGAACGCTGTATGTAGCGGAGGCGGGATGAGGGAGGAGCGCCCTTGTAACAACCCTCTCATTAGCCACACCAAGCCGAGGTAATTACCACAACGCTCTCTCGCTTTCTACGCCATCTCCCCGACTTCCCACACTCCGCTCCCGTACAAGTCAGTCAGTCAGCCTTTCCTCCAGCCGTCTTATTCCATTCCTCCTCACCCTCCCAAACAACCCTCCCCTCGCGACCCCCCAACATCGCTTCCCGTCCCATTACTCTCCTTATCCTGCCTACCAGAACTCTCTTCTTCCTTAAGACAACTATTCTCTCTCATTTACTCCATCTAATCTATCCCGCTTGCACTTCCCCCATACGTCTCCCCCTACTTAACGCTTTTAACCGTAAAACGTATTACATTTCAGCTAATTGCCCGACATGGTTTTAATGCTGAGGACGCCCGAAATATGGCCCATGGCTTTCGCTCACTGCAGTCCCTAGTAGGCAATAGGTTTCCATTCGTAATCCTAAATTTTAGCTTAGTGTAAAAATTATCACAATATTTCAAGCACTGGAAGGCGCCAACCACCGTATTTTCCAAACGAGAAAATATTATATAATTATCAAATCAATTAAATCACTTTATACGGCGGTTCAGCTATCGCCTTCTCCTTCAGCACACTTCGGTTTGAAATAAGTACGTTTCTCTTATTTAAAAATTAATGCGTCGCCCTCGACAAACAACATACCTACTTTCATTACGTTCACAAATAGTCTACTTGTTCACGTCTTTGAGCTTACCTATCACGCATCCGTACCCTTTGACAACTTCATATTCGAACCATTCGAATTTATAAATGGTCGAGATATCGAAAAAAATGAAGGTGAAGCTTTTTACAGATTATATTAACAAGTCTGTTAATAATACAATAATGTTAATCCAACATTGGACTGAGAGGTGAAATAAAACCTGAGTCACAGATAAAATCAAAACTTTAAGAAATTACATTTTGAACGTTCTTTCCTTTCAATTCCAACGGATAAGATCGAAACACATCAGTTTCGCCCCATTTTTCTATCTTTCCCTTCCTCCCTCGACTTATTACGTGCGTTTCCCACCGTAGGTCCCTGGCATGTCCCGGACGCATGCACATCCGGATAAGCCGATAATTAAAACAAGGCCAGGGATTATAATGGCGGCATTAATAATTGAGTGAAAGAAAGGGAGGAAAAAACAAAACGGCAAGAGAATGATCAAAATGAACTGTCTTTGGTCCTTTAAGAGTCACAATAATCCTACCGCATTCTATATATACTAAAGCAATTCTCCTAACCGTTCTTATTCTGCCTCGTCTATAAATGAACAGTCAATAGTGTGTATATGCAATCCATTTCTAAATCAATTTCCAACTGCTACTCCTTCAATTCATTATTCTATACCAATATCATACTTTTCCCGTGCAAAAAATACCTACTACTTGACAATTGTAAACTTATAGATTTAACTATATTTTAGAAAAAATCGAGTCCATATATCATACGTGGTAACCGACAGACGGTGAGTTCGAATCCCTTTGAATTAAATAACCGATTGGCTAAGATGAAGGTATATCTTGCGTTAGATGGTGCAATAAACTTAACCACTGGAGCACCTAGAATCGAATTCATATACGAGTACTACTCGAGTCCTCGCAATATCTTGTGCGAGAATACAGTACCTACGGGTTTTTTGTCATCCAATTGCGTGCTAATATGTTCTGATCTAGAAGACTATCCATTACATAAATGAAGTTTTACAGTGCCAAATTACTATATACTTGCGTGCGTATCAAATTAACTTTCAGTAACTTTAAGCCTATCATGCCAATAATTGAAGACTGAGTGCAACTGTGCTATGAAGTGAAAAAATAGGTCATTGAGAAACACAAGTTGATTCAATAATATCTTACCAATAAATGATTTGTTGAAGAACTTTATTAAATTGAGCATGTTTCAATGAAATGATAAATTGTTAATACTAAACACACTAATGAGCACACTTTGCCTATAAGCTAACGATTTGAAAATTAAAACCACCTTCCAGTAAAGAGAAAGTCTTGTTTATTTATTCCTACTCATAGCGAGGTATCAGCCATTAATAATCAAGGCTAGCAAGAAGAGATTTCTCTGGTCAAAATTATGCGAAATCATTAGTTTTATACGGGTTTTCCATTCGGTGTCTCCACCAACATTTTTTTAAGTTTAATTCTAAATTATTATTACTGAACCTATCTTCGGCATATTATACCGCTACTATAGTGCTACATTTAAGAGAGATAAAATATATTTTGATGTAGAAAGGCGACAATTTCCCTTAAACATTTCACACCATTACAAAAATATATTCGTGCATGACAGTAGCACAGTAAAATATTTCTGCACAGTAATGTAGGAATGAGAAGTGCTCTTTCGAAATTTATTTACCAGAAGAATAATAGAGGTAATTGGATGTTGGATGAAGTATTGGGTAAGACAGGTATTGTGCCGGGAGCATAAAATTTTTAGATATTCCTCCTGCTCCTCGTAAGGCAGCATTTAGTACGCAGGCTTATAAGAAATATTCCTCTTTGTTGGCTCATTCATAAACGACAAAGGTTGATTCCGCCTACGGGATACGAAACGTCCCGAAGGAAGGGAATAAAAGGAAAATCCAAAGCCTTGAAATAGGCATAAACACGAATGATGTCGTTTCCTATTGCGCGAGAAGAAGATAGACGTCCTTGGGGAGATGACTCGGGATTTATCTCTGCATAGATTAATTGTTAGAAGAGCGAGGCGTCAGTCGCAAGGAGCGCCCTCGTCTTGCGTCTATTTATACACGAATGGTTAAGAAGAGAGGGGTATGCCGGCGGGGAGGTAAGACTCAACTTCGCCACCGAAAAATAAAACTGGGGGCACACATCAGTCGAGGAGAAAGGCCGCAACGAAAGAGTGACGAAGCTAGCTCGTGCACGTCTGAAAAAGTTTAAAAACTCCCCATTCACCATGCACAAGAAGATATTAGTATAGAAACCTTCATCTCACGAAATCCCTTCTAGAAAAACGCGCACGTTCAGAATGATTAATGACATAGTCTGTAAAATGTGACCAACCACCTTTAGAGTTCCGTGAGTAAACATCGTCCCTTCATAAAAAAGAAAAGTACCTCTTACTGCTACTACCATTCTACCTTTTATAATCTCTGGGTTAGAGGTTTTATCTCACCGTGAGAACGTGAATGACCTATGAAAAGGAGAGGACATCGGGATGAGGGTGTACATGCATGTATGGACAACATATTATTCTGAAAAGAAGTGCCATGCTAACGAGGTTTTCCCATCACTAAACTTGGGAAAGGGATTCCAATTGTCATTTTACAAAAGCTAACTCAAGTTCCGTTCCTCATGCTTGTCAGTGTTAAAACGCATACGTTAACGCCTATAAGACTATCGGGTGGCATGCAATATTAGCGTGGGAAACTACTGCCCCACATTAGTCTATTTATTGATTTGGATAATTAAATGTAATCCATTACATATATGTAGATATTTAAACGTTGTAGAAGTCACCATGCGCGATATTAATGTTATATACTGTTTAAATTCGAGGAATAAATTCCAGTAATAATGCCCACACTACAAACAGTAAGTAACCTCCTAAAGAAGGATATATCTGTTGATAAAAATTCCTTAGTAACAACACTACCAGAATAAAAACACGAGATAACCACACCATATTTCCTCACAATAAAAGTGTTCTCCATTCACAAAACATTGCAAATTGTGGTTGGTGTATTTGGACGACCATGATGTGGTGCTTCAATGATAGATTTAATGTTAAGTGAAACTCAGTGTTGCATGCTATTTTTACCTTTTTTAGTGCTAATAAAGAAAAGCAATTATTTTTTTATTCCTCTCATTTTCTAGGGAAACTTGCAAAAAACTAAATTAAATGCCTAGTCGGAAAATGTTACCTATAATTACGGAAATTGGCCAACCAAGAATGCATAACCATGTAATAAGTTGATTTTTATAGGAATTATGAAAAATTAAGGCCTCTTTTATTAGGTCCCTTAAACGAAAGCAGAAAGTTCACATACATAAACTTGAACATAAATTGCAAGTTTGGTTATAGAGCTTGAAGATAGTCATCTTACAATACGGGGAAAAGAGCCAAAGAATTGATGAATTCAAACTTTAGGTTTTAATTCATTTTTTTATGCACACCGCTTACCTTTCAAATTATTTCCATTAAATAACGATCATAAAACACAGTTAATGAGGATACAGTTTAAATGCAATACCTATAAATTGCTACTTTAATTTCACCTAAAACTTTCTCGGTACTCACCTATTCGTGAGTCATAACATTCCATATTTGCATTTGGTTCATGGTATCTAATCCAACTATATTTAAGAGAAAGTGCCTAATTTCAGTATTTTGATCTGGATGAGTATTTTACATAATAGTATTTTCGGAAGCTTAACTTAAGTTAATGAAGTACATGAAGACTCAATAAAACTATAAAAAGTATTTCAGATTAATATTTTTTATGAATTCCTTTGAAAATAAATAAAATTCATATTGAGACTTAACATTCAACGCCTAACCAATTAAATACATGTAATTTGTGCATGTAATGAGATGAGATATTAATCGTAATACTTAACCAAAGAAAAAAGAGTGATAATATAAGAAAGTATTGCGATATTGATGAGAGTGTAGAGTAACGCAGCGAAGAAAGAAACAGGATGGACAGATCGACAGAATGGACAATGATAAAATAGTTAAGATAAATAGATACAACAAATCAAGCGAAAAATGAAGAGTAGGACGTCCGAGAAAAAGATGGAAAGACAGCGCCTGATTGGCTGAAAGTCTAAAAATAAGAAAAGAGGAATGATACTTAATCACAGAGGATTACTTGAGAATTAGAAAGGTGTAAGTATTACAAAGTCAACAAAATCAATTATACCAGCAATATCACCATAGCAACAGCACAGTATAATATTACTAACATAAGATTAAATATGGTGGTCGTGGTTCGAGCAAGCGTGCTCTTTATTAAACCCAAAGAGTGAAATACACGAACATAGAACGTAATTTTTAAAGGTTTTTTTCAACTTCCGCATACCTACTACTTGAAAGATAGTTGGTTTGTAACTTTGAACTTGCGTCATTTACGGAAAGTGTCAATGAAACAGTCGCCATTCATTGTCCGAATACAATTTTAATGGCCTCAAACCCAATGGGTAATAGAAACAAACAACTATTTTCCAAAACACATTTTTTTCCTGGCCCAAATGTGATTAGAAGTGTTGGAGTTGCAATTGAAATAGGTTAATTGCATTGAGGAATAAATATTAAGGAAAAGTAAAAATTATGGGAGGAATTGAGGCAAGGTTCAAAAAACTCACAGATCAAAGTCTTCCAATGATACTCCAAGTAATGTGTAAGCTTAGTATTTCATTACCTACGATAGTGGAGCTGGAGGGGCCACCATTTCAATATTCACTTCGGTATTATTTCAATTAATCACCGTTTGCCACATGTTAAAATCTACCGTAGCTTCCTTGTGAATGGAATAAGAAATTCACTGGGATATACATAGTTCAAAAATATTAATCTAATTATTTAATAATATGTAGCTTATATATATGTCGTCTTTCGAAAAACTTGGCAAAGCGCAATATGGCTGACGATATTCCTGACAGTTATGTATATGAACATAGAATTTTTTTCGCAAAATAGAGAATTTTATAATCAAAAATCGAAGTTTCAACTTACGTATAATTTGCATCAGAACTAGCTGTTAGATATCCAAATACAATCATATGTAAGCTAGCTCTCCAAATACGCATGTTAGATATCCAAGTGTGATTTCTCACTACAGTTATTAAACTGTTTAGATTTTTAAATGACCGCACATTTTGATTTTAAGTTAAAACGATCTTACTACCAAAAAGATATTACTGGCATAAGCTATATTTTTACTCAGTTTTTTAACACAAATTTTTCAAAATGTATTCAATCATATGGAGAGATTCTTGGAACTAAGTATAAACAATTGTTCTTCTCCTTGACTACACAAGAGGATTTTAAGAAAGAAGAAACTGCGGGAATTAGTTTAAACTACACAAAAATCCAAATAATAAAACCCTTTTTAACTAGTATTTTTACAGCTTTGTCAATACCCTATGAGGATGTTGTTAAAGAAAAATTCTGTTAACCATGTTTTTTACTTTTCCTTAACTTGTAACTAATTCCCATCTTCATGGGAGACCTGAACTAAAAGTATTAAAGAAACAATATTCACTGCTCTTTAGGATATACCTCAGTAATTCAAAATCTTAGATATGATGCCAATTTGTGATGACTAGACTCGGGCTTACTTGTGTATGCCCTCACAGTTATCCGTTTTAAACATGGCAAGAGAGCCATTAAAACCTTCAACGGTTTTATTCCGAGGAAAATGTTAAGCAGATCCAATTGATAGGTTCAAAATCTCAAATACGGGACTCCTTTAACTTTATGAAATTATACCCACTAGTCCACACCAATTACATGAAGCTACGAAGCCAAAATCACACCCGGATGGCAATAGTTATCGGTAGCGTCCAGCGGGGTTTTTGTCCCTCGTTTGACACTCGTTTAGCCTAATCTAACACTCCTTCGAGTGAAATTAACGGGACAAATTTTACATTATCGCGCCGTTGACAACAACAATTCTTGCCCCCCAAGCGGCGTAGGAGAGGGGCGAGATGAATCGCCAGAAAGACCCTTTAACTGCCTTACGTCCGCGGCGCAAAGCGATCATTATACATTGGGCACGCCTCGTATACATTGAGACGCCTTGCATCACGCCATGTCTCTTTACCTCCTCACACCCCCTTCGTGTCATAGCCACGCCCAATGCCGCCATCCCTTTCCAATCCCTACCACCCCTTCTCAACCCTCACTCCCCTTCACAGCTACGTTCATTACTCCCAATCACCTCCCCCCCCTTATATCTTTCTTCAAGACTCCCGCCCTAACTCTTCCCGGTATTTCATAGGGTTCCTCGGGCGTCGAAGTTCTCTCCCCCCGCATACGCTTCCCTATCTCCCTCAGGACTCCTCTCCCGCCAATATTTCCTTCCAGTCGGTGTGGTTCCCGGATGGTGTGTGCAATTCCTTTTAAGAAACTCCGTTTCGACTGAGGCTTTCGAGTGCGGCAGTGGGCATAGAGTGCGAGCCCCACCAGGACCATCCCCAGACCCCCCGCCTGTCTGAACAGGTGAGGAAAGAGCCTGGCAGAGGACGGGAGGGGCACAAGGGGCGGGGGATGGGAGAGTGAACGTGAGGGGCGGGGGAGTTAGGGGGTGGGTGGGTGGGTGGGACTGGTCTGCATGGAGGAAGTTAAAAGGCGGGCAATAGGCAGGGGAGGGGGTGGCAAGCAGGTACCCACTTCGGGGAGCTTTTTTGTTTTCCGTGAGCACTCGTGGAAAAACAGGCATATTCGATTATGTCCGCGTAAGTAGTATTCGGCTAAATCAAATGAAAGATTTTAACAGCGCACACGTGCAAGGTTCAAGCACAAAAATGAAACCCGGCCTCGAGGATGAGCACTTTTTCGTGTGATGCCCACTCTTGTTTGCTTATATGGGACAGTTTTTGTTCCGCTGCAGTGAATGCCTTCCCCAAACGACGATCTCCAGCACTACGAGCACCGCAGAAAATTTGGAATCAAGTGCATGCCTACGTCAGGAAAAACGGCTATTTCGAGAGGTTTCATTCATTAGACATAGGGACCTCAATTAAATCATCTCGTGGCAATCAAAATAGTATTTTTTTGTGCAACCCATCAAAATAAACCGGTATTCAGATGGAAGTGACTATCACTTAGGTATTTTACTTAATTAGTAAACTAATACCTTCTTTACTAAAGAAGACCTTCGGAGTCTTGTGTGATCCGCGGTGACTGAGGTTTGGGATTATTCTCTCATCTCATTTAATCATACGTATGTATTTAAATATAATTTACTTGGTGCACAAACCCGTTAGTCTCAATGAGATCTTTCAACAAAATAAAAATATAATTTCATTGTATGTTTTCAGTGAGTATTCGGGAACTTAACTAACTTATATTTAGTTTTAGGCAAATATTTGCGTAACATATTCATGCAAAAGAAAAAATGGCAATTTATTATAAATGTATCTGGTTTGGGTGTAGCCGAAATAACACATAGTTGGGATACTATGATTTACAAAGCAGTACCGAGAAAGTTATTGATAAAATTAAAACTATTTCATTCCAGTTTTATCAACCTCACTGTCTTTTCATTTAACTACAAGGCATTAGTAGGAAAGAGATGTAAATTAGTCACTTTCAGCCATTTTCCCCTTCCAAAAATCGTTAATCGCATTTTCAAAATATCTTATAAGTACAAATTCATAATGCAAGTAACCGTTTATGTTTTTGCCTTGTTTTCTTCGTGAATAGCTACGAGAGAACGTTGATATTATATATATATATATATATATATATATATATATATATA
>LYUA01000013.1:833219-850740 GCA_002093875.1 Calopteryx splendens
TATATATATATATATATATATATATATATATATATATATATTTTATTCATTAATTCCCTCTTAAGTTAAAATGTCCATCAGACATTACTTTTTGGATAATTGTGCGAGAGAAATAATCATGAGTGATGGAAAATATTCTTGGGAGTGAGTGGAAGGTAAATAATCATTCGTCCGCCGTCAAAGTTTCATATCCGAGAAAAGGAATTAATTCCGAGGAAACATTCATGAAAACCCTTTCAGAAAGCCATTCCAATGCTAACATAGGAGAATCTCATCAAAAGCGATGTAAACTCTTATCAAGGATTTTTTTTCTTATTTTCCAAATTCCCCCTCTCCTTTTTCCACTCTCTCTCTCTCTACACACAGGGTCGCACCCCTAACTCCTTTGAGAATAACTGCTCTTTTTTCAGTCCTCCAACTACTCAAAGCCTCGCTCACACCCTGTATTCACCCTCCAATAAACTTCCATCAGGAAAGAGGAAGGAACTTCGCATCTATAAGGAAAAGAGAGAGCAAGAGGATAGAGGGTGGAGGGAAGAAAATGCAGAGGAAGGTTCAGAAGTAAAGCTAAAGGTAAAAAAAAAGGATAAAAAAGAAGAATTCTATGCATTTTTTTCTCACTCTCAGTATTCACCTCTCCCCTTTCCCCCACATCCTCCCCCGCCCCCATTGAAACTGTCTCAGAAATCACTTCTGAGGGCTTCAGAGCGTGAAATATGGATCCATGGATGGGGAGGAGGGTAGGAGGAGGCGAGAGAAAAGGACTACTGGAGGTTGGATCCATGGGGAGTCATGGAGTAGGCGCGACGAGCGGCGGGAAGAGGGGGAGGGGGAGAGTAGAAGGAGACAGCGGGAGGGTGAGCCAGAGGGAAATGTGGAGCTGGAGGAGGGGATGGTAGTGGATGACGTGTGAAGGAAGAATGGAGGGGGGTGTGTGTAAGGGAGGGTTTTTTTATAGGGATGCCGAAATGAGCGGAGGAAAAAAGGGGGAAGATGAATGTAGAATGAATGGGGACAAGGAGATGGAAAATTGTGACTAGTAGGTTGGAGACCGTCCCGACAGAAGTTTTCGCGGAGATTCGTGAGGGGCCCTTTTACTCGGCTAAGAAGCCCATAAAGACCTCAAGAATCATGTTAGTGTGGTGCGATGTGGAAGTGCTTTTAAAATATATGAGTCCAAGAATAACAAGAGTACAGACGAAATAAAGAGATCATCAGCGATTCGGGTGGAGAACAGTCGCATAAACTATATCTTCAAATACGATAATAGAGACAAAAAAAACATAATTCGATAATTTGCGAAAAAATGTTAGCCATGCTCGAATTAACTGCAAATTTTTTGCCAAAAGAGCAACATAGGGGCAAAGTAGACAGAGTACTGATTTCACCCGCCAAAAGTCTGCGTTCTATTCCCGTGGGTGAAGAGATTATTCACCGATACTTCAGTTCTCTGTCAAGTACGAAATATAAATAACTCATTTTATTAGTCTTGTGAATTACGTCTACTTGAATTTAGTTTATCATTCGGAATAATTTACGCTTATATAAGAATCTCCCAGCGCACTTTGATTAGAGTACACGAATACAGACGCCGGCTTTCTCTCTCCCTCATTTCATCTGCCTAGTTTCATCTTTTACAAGATATCCAACTATTCAAAATTGTGAAAATGATTTTAGTAATCCCTCCTTTGCAACATCTACCAGTAACTACTGCAGAAAAAATCATACGTTTTGCACAAAGCAGGGGCATGGTATGCCCGACTATTGTGTAATTTAGTTAAAGAAATGTAATTATGATTAGAACAAAGTTTGAATGATTACTGAAACCATCACTATTGGATTTCGTGATTTATGAAGACTTACACATATACGCGTTCTTTACAAATGAATAAAAATTATAGGCAAAAAGGGCTATTCAAATCTGGCCGAGGAAATAGCTCTCAAATGTTCAGACCTTTGTCCAGATTAAAAACAAAGAGATTGATAAAGAGGCAGGTGGAAACGACGAGAAGAACAGCAATAGATCTATTTCTTTAATAACAAGGCATGATTAATGGATTTTCTGGTTTTACTCGCCATAAATACTCGTATGCCTCTAAAATACGGGCATATTCATTACTTTTATTGCCGGTATTCATTATGCCGCAGCAGGATTTAATGCTCCAATGCAGTGGAAAATAAATCGTGACCATTTCATCGCTTATGGCGCAAAATAAAAATTCTGCGCACATGGAAAGGGCTGAAGACGAGGATAAATGCATAACTAAGACTTATTGTTCACAGAATGAGAATTACTACGGTATGAGTTGATATTGTTTAGCATTATACTTTATGACTCCAAATATGGTATCATTACAGATTAAAAGGGATTACATCACTATGAATTTTCACATTATACAATAAAATTATTCCGTATCTACTCGTATAAAGTATCAAAAATGTGCCTATAGCGCGTGACAAATCGTTCAATTTGGTTTGCGCAAAGCCGAAGATACATTGATTCTCTAGGTTTAAAATCGCATCTAATAAGTAATAATTTACTGTTCAGTTGACATTACCTTAATTCCGATGAAAAAAATATTACGTACGAGTAACAAATCCGGAAAAGAGTTTCTTGCATAAGGGTGGACTGAGAGGCTGTCAACGATGCTCGTTCCCTTATTGATGCTCTATCTAAACACTCTTTCTCCCCCTCCCACTCCTAATGCAAGAGTTTCCTCGGGTAATTACAATAGTAATGCAGAACTGTACAAACCTGAACATTTACTCGGTTGTCAAATATTTACAGCTTTACAGTACAACTGCATATAGTAAAAAGAGAGAACTTGCGCTAAAATTGTAACTATTCTCAAGCAATAGATTTATCGTAAAGCTATTTGCTATGGACTGGATATATACGGATAATATAAAATATTTCCTTGAAAATTTTAATAAATAAATATTTAACACGTTAATATGCAAATATTTTCCTTTAAAAAACAACCGACTTCACCGAGTGAAGAGAGTTGGTAGTGTATACGTCAGGAAAACTGGGCTCAAATATCACCCAATGAAAATGATGTTTCCATGAATCGGCATAAATGAGTCGGCATTCATTTACGTCTAACTTCTTCATGGCGGCTTTTTCGTCTAAGTCTTATCCGGTCACGTAACTAAATAACCACTTATTCGAATTTACCTCAGCATTATTGCAATATTTAACTGAAAGTAAGTAACCACGATGGATATATAAACACAGTGGCTATCGAATTTCCCGTACATCAAAGCCAGCATTCAATGACAATGAAGTTTGAGAAAAATCTCTCGTGAAAAAATTATCAAAATTTTACGCACAGCACAACTGAAAAATAGATCCCTACCCCAAAGTTTCCCATTGTACCACCAATAATTGAATAAATGGAATAACTACATCTTCTTACCTACATGTAGATCCCTTGAAAAGAAGACAGTTAACGCTAGTTAATATAGTGAAAACTGAGACGGGGACAGTCTTGTTAGGGGACGTTGGGACACCAGCGTTCAAAATAAATGCGTAACGAAAACTTGGATTTCAAAAATATAAAAACATTTATTGGAATCGGTTGATTCTGCTTCATCAGAGATATTACGTCATTTTTGTACATTCTTTTTTCCGTTTACCAGTCACACGAGTTAAACAGGTGAAAAAATATTTGTTGTATCCTCCTGCCTCCATAAAATAAGTTTATATCTGACTTTATCAATACCTGACAGAATGAGAAGCTCCCCCTTGTTTTAAAGCAGATGTGGAATAGATTTACATCTTTATTATTTACATTTAATATATTTCTGCATGGGCATTTTTCACATTTACTGTGGTAAACGCGAGTGACGTTCCACGAGTATCAAATTAAATTTTCATGAAGAATTATACCACTGGCATTAATAATTATTGGAGTAACAGGTAATCGGAGAATCTACTTTCATTTACAGTTGCGCAATTTCGGTTGAGAAACACTGGTTTGGATATCAACGTAAGTGGGATATTGGCTCTACCTCCGACGTCGGAACCGAATTCTTCCGATAGGTGTTTAACAAAAATCAAGTGCTTCTGCTGCTCACCTGCATTTCATTCCAAATGTTTTAGTAATGAAGGCATAAATGTGGCAAAAAACCAAGTCCGTTAAATATTTAGCAGTGAACATTTTCCTTAGACAATTTGCGAGAAATCTACAAAAGGTATTTCAAACCTCGACGTCATTCATGTCTTTATCCAAGCGCAAGCGACAAGGAATAAGATTACGCTAGAGAATCCTCAGAGCTCCTCGGACGCATGTCCTATCGTCACATGACCACAGGCGCCTCCCTTAACCTACCATCGATCGGCGCTGCACTTTTGAGGAGCACAAAAAAGAATCAAATAGCGGCATTGGAGAGAAAGGAAGGGGGAGACAGAGAAGAGGGTAGAACGTGGAATTGGAAGTGACCTATCTCATGCTTTCGTCGTTCAACTACAAAGGTCCTCTCGGTTACTCTTGAGTTATAGGATTCCATGAGATACTTCACCTACCGGCTTCCCCAAAATCCACACCCTTCCCACAAAAACCAATGAAAAATAGAAGATGGCCAGAGAATTGCAAACCCTATTTACAACCACCCAAAGAAGTCACTGACCCAAAGAATTCACTCCCTCAAATCCTAAACAAACTTGAGGTAGTAGGTGAGATGCAATATTTTTATTTCGAAGTGGATTCAAATCTCGAGACCCAATTCACTATTATTAGGAAAATCTATTCAACCAGATTAAGAATAAAATGATTATATCTAAGAAAACAATTGAGTACGGGTAAGAAATTACTTTAATCATATTTGTGGTATTCCTATTTTCAAAACTACCAGCTGACGAAAATGAATTTTAAAGTTCGTTTACTAAGAAGCTATTTTCTTTTCTTATTACCATATTATTAATTCATTTACCTTTTACTGCGGAATACGTTTTCATTACAGACTAAAATATTATTTTTTTAAGTGCCTTCCATTCACCGGCGCAAGTAACTGACTGCCTCTGCTGTTTGTACTAGTTCCCTTTGGTGTCTCCGCATCAGTTTAGTACCGCTTGTTTCAAATTTATTGCTCTCAATGCATTTCCCGCTTATTCTCATTGGTAAACGGGAATTTCTCTCATCAATAATCGTTTTAGTTGTACAGATTCGTTTCGGTACATGCATCTTTTTCACGCATCATCTGGGCATTTATCTTAGTGGCAAATGGAAGAGTTTATGAAGAGCGTACGAATACGAGAAGAGTGGCTGTTGGTGTGTGTGTGGAGTTCATTAACAATGTATGTGCGTCTAAGATGCAAAACTATTAGCGTAAAAGTATATTCCGCACTATTGTGTGAAAGTGAAATTAAGTATCCCAGGATAAAAATAGGAGAGATACGCAGAGGATTAAGAGGTCATGAAAGGATTCGAAATGAATGATCTAGTGTTACACAAGTATTAAATAATCCTTCGGTTTAATCATGTTGAGATAATATTTGAAAGCCGAATAAGCCAAAGAGATCTGCAGTCAGGTATGAGAGAGAAGAGTAGACGGTTTGAAAGGAGGGGGTACAGCGAGAAAGCCATAGGTGAATGTGGTCGAGCAGACTTTCAAGACAAGGAGCATTAGAAGTCCCAGGAAAAGAAGAATTTGGCTAAAGCATATTATTGTTAATGGTATTCTTCCTGTTAAAGTAGGTTTTTGATGGACACAGGCTAACCAAGACACCAAACACCGTAAGAGTCTCTCATACAGGTTAAGCGGTAGAAGAGACTCCAAAGTCTCAATCTCGCCCCGAAAATAAAGCCGTTTATCTACACGCACCGTAAAACACCCTATTCTACAATTAACCACCACTTCAACTCCGCATACTTTCTGCTCTCCTTCATTTTGTCCAGCATGCTATTCCTCTCTCTGCCTTACTTAACCAACATTCTCCCCTATATCAAAGTCTTCCAAAACCCACAGCCACTCAATATGTCCTCTATTAACTTCTGTCTATGAGCGTTTGCCTACAACTTTCTCTTTTCCCACAACATGCTTAGAACTTTTTCGTTCGTTTTTTTCCGTCCATTTCACTTATCCCATTCTTCCCACCACCTGAATAATTTATGAATGTGAAAGAAGCCTATAAGCATTTAATGATACAGAAAATTGGAAGAAAGGATTAAAAGAGCGTCCCTTTCCTAATCAATAATCTAAACTGTTGCCCTTTCGGCTGCGCCAACCACGAAATGAAACGGTGTTACGTGTATGCATGCATGTCTAAAAGTACAAAGGTATGTAGGTAGGTAGTTACTTTTGCCAAAACCTAATCATCTATTAAATTTTTAATAGAATTGCTAAATATAAAATTTCGTAAATCTCCTAATCATTCACGGTATCCGAAAACTCACAATAACTTACATTAAAACGTTCACATATCCTGATGGACAGATAGATATCAGGAATATAGTCAAAGCGTGTTCCAGCGGCCTCAATCAAGTATTTCTCTTGATATCTCTAATTCAATATCTTGCATGAATATTATTTTACCCTAGACAACGATGATGTTGCAAATGTAGTTATCACAGTAATTTCGTCTGATCGCCTTCCTTTCAGAGTGGTAACTTTTCACTCGGTATATATTTATCTTCGGAAAAAATACATATAAAACCCATTCCTCTAAAGACACGACAAGTTACAAATCATAATTTATCATTAAAATTCCGAACGTTATACCGGATACCAACTCAAAAAATTCACCGTCATTTTTGCTTATGATGGCGCAGAAATAACAAGCATTAAGCACAATGGATGAACGATACAATAAACCAAACTTGCAATGTTCCTGGTGCTCGAAACAAAGAGGTTTCGTAATTAAAACATCACTATTACATTTGCGATATCTTGCTCTCTAGGATCTTCGGCCCCCAATCAAAAACAAGAAGCACGAAATGCACTTTAAAATTGTGTAAAAGGTGAAATACTGTTGATTTAACAAACAGTCGACTATCATCTGATAATCTCTCATCATATTTTAACCGCAAGAAATATATTTCGACCATCCCAATCTTAACCAAGTAAACACATGTAAAATTAATATGTACCACGTGATATACTTACTCCACGCTGCCACGCAGTGAATAGAGCCAGGGCCGGGCTAGAGGTATGACCGGGCAGAAGACCCCTCACGAAGCCGCCTTCCCGACCCCTAGGCCCTCAGATTAGCCCACTTGGACGTAGTCATTAATCATCGAGCTTTGGGCTCAGGGAGTCTGCGGACCGAGACTGAAGTGAGAGACGACTGAGACCGGAGAGCCTTTGCGCCACAACTCAATCAAGCAGGCTTCCTCATCAAACGCAGCCAAGTCCCCAAGTCTTTCGGAGCTGCTTCAGTCGAGGTTAGGGTGGTCAATCCTTCGCGTTTACACGTATTTTATTGTAAAATGGGTGTTTAAAAAACTTTTGATGCACGATTGCCAGCACCAGCGGAAATCCTCCTAAAGATATTAGGCATTGTGATACTAGACCTCGGGGCTCTTAAGAATTAATACTTTTTCATTTAAATTTTTGAATCTTGAATAAAGATTAGTACAGAGTGGGCGAGAAGTAACCAGGAATTTAAAAAGGCATAAATTCTACATTTCCAAAGAAAATTTACTGTAATTCACTGTATGTGTACAGGAAATTTGAAATCCTATTTAATCACCTCTATGTACACACTACTTTCATTATGATTCTATTGAAATTACAAATTCTACAGCCATTTAATAATTTTTAGTTATTTCCCGCCCAAACTGTATATCTACCTATTACTCGAAGATTTTAATTCAAGGCATAAACCTTGAGACGATTTATTAAATGAGCTTGCATCTCATATCATATTCCACCTTCATGGTGCGCTTTCTTTCTTACTAAAGGTACATTAATTGTGAAAACATCACCAACTAGGTTTAAATTAACTGGTTATTTTTCGTTATAACAGAGTCCATAAGGAGTAGATTCTTTGTATCTGCTAAATAGTGACTAAATCTAAACTATTACTTCAGCCATCTGAATGTTGTGAAATAAACGGAGCCAAACAGTTATCTGCGATTACGTGAAAATAGAGCCCCAAGCTCGTCTTAAGTGGGAATGATCTTTTTTATTCCTTAACAGTTAAAAGCTCAAAAGTGATATATCAGTAAAGGAAGGTCTTCCGCTTCAAATACACTTCTCGAATATCTAACTAAATAACTATTGAAATTTTAAAAACATTTATACAAATATTTACCATTTAACTAAACGGTGCTTCAGCCACTGTCGAATCGCATTGGAAAAACAACAGCAACTCAATCAGCAGCGCCGATTTGAAAGACATTTCTTCAGTTTATATTGGCCTGAAGATATTCCGATAGGTGGATATGGATCAATGAAAGGGTGGCTGCATTTATTATTATTCCAATCATTCTGCCAAGCTGTCCTGAAAAGAATCTTTTAATCCCCCACGAGAAGCTCACGTATGTGGCTCTATTGATTAGTGGCGCACACATCATTCATAAAGAGTATGAACACATTTTCAATTTGCTTCGTTGAAAAATATTACTGAAAAAAATTAGATTAGCGGAATTCAATACTAATGTATACATCATTTATGCACTAATATAAATTATGAAGTGTATTGACATAGAGTTTCCTATTCTCCAAATTTAATTTCCTAAATCCTTAAACGGTTTAAAGTCGTCATCTTTCTTTAACGTAATATTTTTTTAAGATCTTACTGACATCCTACTCACTTATCATTTTTTTGAAGCGAAGTCAAATAAAAAACTCATCGCCAAATTATCAAAACGCATTTATACGATTGGGAAAAACGAGTTTCTCTGTGTCCCTACCACCTTTCAAGCAATAGAAATCGACACAACACTCTAGCGAAATAAATAAAGAAGGGCATTTCATACTTTGGTTGAGAAAGAACCTGAAAAAAACGGGGATTTTCGGGGAGGAAGGAGAAATATTCCAAGAGCATACCCAAAAACTTTTTTCAACAAAACAGACTAGGGAAATATTTTTCTTTTTATTAAGAAACTGGTTAACTGACTGTTTGTCTATCAAATGTAAAAAGGCTGACATTCTGATTCAACAGTATACAATTGCTGATGTGTATAACATGACTGGAGGTGTTACTCAAGAGTTTTCAGAGTTCAAGGAAATTTTGTTTTTTATAATACATTTACTTTTTTAAAGTAAACCTTCAATCGAAAGTCAAATAAAATAATTTAATTATAATATTTTGGTCTTTCCAAAAAAATGCTATACTTTGGGTACACCCTTGGGACGATCCCTACCTTTGCAGCAACCAATTCTTGACCGTCGTGGCTTTATTTCTTCCCCATAAAAATCCTCGAAGAAACTGACTCGCCCCATCGGTCAGAACATACTCCACCAGAAGGCTCCTCCAAGGGTTTGATAGAATCACAAATTTTTTGCACCACAACACAGAACACAAAAAGTAGAGGAAGCACTATTCACCGCAGAATATATACACACTTCACAAATTATATATGCACTGCTGGCAATTATGAAAGCACGGAATATAAAATTAGCTCTTTAAATGAAACAGGCAACACAACGACCCATTTTGTAACTACACTTGAAGCATATGGATAATGAAATTCACATTTGGTTCGAAGTATGAGGAGAATAAGTGACAAAGTAATAATTCTCATTATTCTGATTGATCATAGCGTGCGTATTTCCAGCGATTGAGTGGGAATCAACCGGAGACATTCCTTTTTTAAATCCACTGTTAGTTTTCGCTGAAGGAAAAATATAGTTGAAATAGCTTTTTAAGGCATTTTGGAAAATAGAGCAGATATTTTCCACTGTTGCTCCTCGTATTTTTTATGGGATAGATCTTTTTTTTCACTTTTCATATCCCAATTATAGTAGCGTTTAAATTGTTTCTCAAATGCTTTAAGATATAGAGTGAGTGCTTATTATTCTCCAAAGTGTGTTTTGAATACTTGGTTTGTTAGTACATGTCTTCTGAATTGCGATTAATTCCTGGAAATATAAATTTTCAATTAGGTAAATACGGAAAAAGGAATATATTATTCAAATCATTTAAATTATTTGGTTTTCCTTTCTTATAAACTATGCTTATGCACTCTAATTTGTACTGCCGAACTGTGCATTGCACGTATATTTAGAAAGTTACAATGCTTGAATGAAACTGGTCCTATACGCTACCACCCCTCAGTTCCCCCATATATTTATCATATTTTTAATATTTATATAGGTGTCTACTTTGCGTTGCGAGAATGAAAACCACAGCCTTCAGGAAAATTATATTCGAATTAAGAAAGCAGCCAAAATACTCTTCAGGAAGTCATCTACAAAAAAATGCGTTTTTGATGTAAAAGTTTAATAATAAACGCTTTATTTCTGCACAACAGCAAACTTGAGTCAAAGCAAAATGATTCCGGGTCGATGAAAATGACATATTGCATCATGAAGAAATCAATTCCAGAGTGTATCCATTTCCTTTCTTCCCGTCTCCATCCTAACCTTCCATTAAGGAAGAGAGGAAAAGATCCGGAACCAGTGATCCACCTCTATTCTGCCCCTGCATCAACTCGAAGCCATTTTATTCCTCTCCCTAATGCTAATTGTTATGTTCCCTCGCATCGACTTGCTATCTCAACCATGGTCCATCTCACATCCTGTATGTTCCTCTGCTCGCCTGGCCAATGTCTCCTATCCGTTTCAAGCATTTTCGACCAACACTGTTCGCCGCAGTCCATCAGCACTTCCGACAGACCCCACACTATCGGTAAAAGGGTAGTCGGCCGAACGACCGCCGGCCAGACCCTTCTAATTCAATCACTCTTGATCGGTCCTTCCGCCCTCTCATGACGCGACTGAACGATCTCAGAGTTCTTCCGTGATCCGCGTTAGCCACTTGCATGGACACCAGCAAAAAATTGATATTTTTCATCATGATTACCTCAACTTGCTCGAAATATATGAGATGATTTTGTCCCACTCCAAAAGTCCAATTGGAGGTACGGTTGATAAAATAATGAAGTAAACGAGTAAAATCGTTATAAAAATACTACATTTGTCGACATGAAGCCCGAAATCCAAGAATATTGCTCTGAAACTTATTGCATGCATTGTGCATTTCACTTGTTTCGGGTCCTCAAAAAAGGAACTCATTGAAGCTAGCACAGGGAGGAAGCTCAACGCCAGTGCTTCTTAAACTATAGTTTGAGAAGGTTTCCAAATTTAATTTACATAGAATTAACTATGTTCCATTTTCAATACTTTTGGAAAGAGTCAGTTAATAAGATAATATCCCGAGCATGATCTATGGAAGCGGTGGGTATGGGAGCACGCTGAAACTAAGTTTTTAAATGTAATTTTAGCAAAGGCGAAATGAGAAATTCAGGTAAGAGAGAAGTGAATGGGAAAGGAAAGAAAGATGCCTAATGAATAAGCACAATAAAAAATGAAGTACCCAATGGGTTGATGGTGTTTTTGGAACAAAGGTAAGAGCGAAAATAACTCTGGAAGCGAAGGCAGCCTTATCGTTGCTAATATTGACCTACAAATTTCATTCCACATGAATTTCCAATGGCCATCATAATCCATGAGATATAAATCAATGGCATTAATTATAAACCAATCAGTAGTAATTCGGCAATTCTACGATACGATCATATATCGATGCTATAGCAAAAAGCTGAATATTGTGACTATTACAAGCGTTATACACCAATATTAGTACTTGGTGTGAGAGCGAGATCCCATCTAAACAATCCAAATGGCCAGCATTTACCTTGCCCATACATTATGTATCTCTAGTTAAAAATTAACATTAAAAAACGATTAATAATAAATTATCTATTAACAAGAACACATTAAATGATAACAGCAAAGTCAAATAATTATTCAACTAAGTTTTACTCGTATCCTCCACCGATATCAGTGATGCCAAAAAATACCTAATTACTCTTGCTACGACTAGTACTATCTTCTACTACTATTTTACTACTACTACTATCCTATCGTACTAGAAAATAGCCTTCCCACCGCCCTCTACTAAATAAGTATTTACGATAAGGTAATAACGTAGAGGATTTGTTTGCAAAGCTATTTTCATAAATATATCTCCTGAATTAGGTGTTGAATTTAATTGAAATATCTTTGGACTACAAGATATTACGAAAAGTTTTTTTTTATAAATGATTAAAATTTGAATAAGTAGGTAATAATATTTCGCAAAAAAATATATATTTCAATGGCAAACGTGCATAGTAAAATTTTAGTAATACATTGTGCCAGTAATTTTAATCTCAAAAGGAATTTTTAATACGAAGACCTAAACTAAAAATGTTTAATGTCTCTCAGTTTAGTGTTTCAGTAACTTCCAGTGAATCAATTTAGACAAAATGTTAATCTTGTTTCTACTCTTAATAAAAACGTTGAATACCAAATACCGTGTTGCACCGAATCATAGGCATTGAGCTATCTTGCCCACAATATGTGACGGTCATCATAGGATACTGCATTCAGTATAACCTTGAGCAGCATCTCTGTCACAACAGCGAAATCGTATTTTCACAAATATACTAATTTTCCCAAGAAATATGGAGAAAGTAAAAATGAGCAGCAATAACTAACGTAGCTATGGGCGTCGAGTGGGCAGTTCGCCCCGGGCGGCATTGTTGCACAAGCGCAGTGGTCGGGGATTCGGGTGAGGTAAATGAATCCACGAAAATGAGACGCACAGGGGTATATATAATGAAAATCTCAGGTGGAGGAGAGTGGGTAGGAGGAGAGAGGATAAAAACATATTCCCTATGCATATTTGCTGAAAAAGCCCACACGTATATTCACATTTACTAGTAGGCCTACATTTTGTTCCCAAATATATATTTCACATTCAGATAACATTCCAGACGTCCAAAATACGTGGGACCACAGTCTTTCAAGAACTGAGAATAGACAAACGTCTCACCAATTGGTGAGACGCTCGTATACTATGCATTCTCTCGCATAACTTCCGTAATAATTGGCACAATCATTTCTACTTGAATCTACCTTATACTCATCATATATTACAATTCATCTTAGTATCTAAAAAACCTATACGACCTTACTCAATAGAAATTCTTCGAACGCTTGATACATTATTAACATTTTTTTCCTATTCAATAGCACCGGCGAAATTTAGTCAATTTGGCTAACTCGTTTCGAAAACGAGTACCTAACACCAATTACGAACAAATAACACCAGTTCTTCTGTCTGTGCAGTGAAATAAAACGCGACTACTTCAATATGAAGACCAAAATTCAAATAGTAAATTTTAGATACCAACAAACATCAATGAAAAAAATTAGCTGTCGATAATTTTCCTGAAGAACAAGGAAATGTGACATCAAACGCAACATCTTCTGCAATCCACAAATATCTTCGTTGGAAAACCATATACGGACATAAACCCAATATGAATACCATGAATATCATTAAATGCCACTCAAGACCCACAAGACTATCGTAAAAGCAAGATTGCAGTTCCACTTGAATACTTGTTAGTCAACTTAAACATCGCAAAGAAAGTAATTTTCAGAAAGCGGTAAATTTGATTTTAGAGCTTTGGAAATGTCAGTGATAGAAACTGAGGCTCTGGATAAAGTCACCTTGTCTAAAGATCTAAATATACCTAAATTCATTAGCATAACATCACCAAATATGTTTCTAGTATAATAATTAAATTAACATTATCCTTAATATACTAAAAATAAAACAGTATTCATTAAATACCTTCGTTACTTCTTGGTTGTTGAAATTTACTTTGAAAATCAATTACTTGTTGAAGTACAAACTTTTTCTAGGAATTAATGCGCATTTTACCCGCATTATCATTTTGGTAGAACATAGAAGAATTTCCAAATTCAAATGTCCACTATCATAATTTCTACAAACAGATGCCTATCGCTTGGCGTACGTTTTTTGAGCTATGTGTGCTTCTTTAATTTAATAACTATATGTTTAATTAGAGACTACCCTTCTGCAGATATTATGTAAAATATTGATTTTTCTTATTTTTTCCTCTGCCATTCATGCACGCAAACATCTATGACACGTAGCATGAAATAATGATATAAAATTATTTCAGAAGAAACAAGCATCTTCTAGTTCGATGATTCCCCATTGGAGAGCAGCACTAAGTTGACGCATCGTATTTTGAAATGTGGAAGCTGTAAACGCTTGAATATCTTCAAAGAGCACGTGTGGTGAAATTATTCAAAGAATAACAGTGATTTAATAACCTCCAGACAACCGGTAAATTATGGGGAAGAAAAATAAAGACAAGAAAAAAGGGAAGGGCGCAGAAAAGACTGCGACAAAAACCGAGAAAAAAATGTCATCGAAAAAGAAGAAGGAGTTGGCAGAAATTGGAGAGGTTAACTATGTTACACTCACTAGTTTTTCCGTTTTTTTTAATTGGTGTTGATTATTATTCCCGAAATTTACTCACTTCATAGGATGACATAGAAAATATTGTCGCAAAAATTGAACAAGAGGAAAAGAAACGTCAAAAAGTCCTGCTGGTTACTATTCCTCCACCCTCCAGAAGGGCAAATTTTGCCTTAGCTGCTCACCCTGAGAAAGATGAGTTAATTTTCTACGGTGGAGAATACTTCGATGGAAAAAATGTGAGAACCACTTTTTAATCCTAGTGTCAGCCCTCTTAATTCCAATGTTACTTAATTGTGTATCATTTCAGACCACTGTGCATGGTGATCTTTTATTTTACAACATACCGTCAAACGAATGGACCTTGTGTAAGGCTCCAGGAAGCCCACCTCCACGATGTGGCCATCAAATGGTAGCTTTACCCTTGGAAAAAGGACAATTATGGGTCTTTGGAGGAGAATTTCAAACCCCTTCTCAGTCCCAGTTTTATCATTATAGGGACTTGTGGATTTTTCGATTGGCGGATAAAACATGGGAAAAAATTAAGTACGATGCTGAATTCAATTGAGCTTATGTGTGTTCTGGAAACTTTTTTTCTGACTGATGCGTCTCTCTTATTTTAGTGCTCCAGGAGGGCCGTCGGCTAGAAGTGGTCATAGAATGGTTTACTCAAAAAGACAGATCATAGTGTTTGGAGGTTTTCATGATAATCTTAGTGATTATAAGTATTTCAACGACGTGTATGCTTTTAATTTAGATGATTACAAATGGAGAAAGTTGGAGCCTAGTGGTACACTTGTGGACTATGATATTTATTTTGTTTGTTTCCATGTTGAGATAAATGAATCTTATATCAAAATATCGATTGCAGGGACGCCGCCAAGCCCTAGATCTGGCTGTCAAATGACTGCACTTAAAGATGGGAAAATATTAATATTTGGAGGATACAGCAAAGAGAAAATAAAAAAAGATGTTGACAAAGGCACAGTCCATATGGATTCATTTCTTCTTTCACCAGACAGTATGTAGAAGGGATTTTTTTCAATTTTTTCAAAATTAATGTGTTTGAAGTTTCTTTTCTGTGTTCCTTAACACCTCTGCCAACTCATTTATTCCTTAAGCTTACATATTAAAAGATAAATGGTTGTTTTAGGAGAGAATCCACACTATCAGTGGTTTTGGGTTATATTTTTAACTTGAAAAGTAATATAGAAATTAATATAGGTTCCTATTTCACCCTTAAAGTCTAAAATTGTCAAAATTAAGTTTTTGGCATTTTCTTTTGCCATACTTAGGCTAAACATTATTATAGTGGCTCAATAAAGACCACTTTTATGGAAATGATGTAATAAGTGACTAAAATTAATTATGATGATAAATGCATATCATTTCCCTAGTGCAGTGAAAGAAGTTAATCTTTGTGATTCTTCATTATGGGACTAGATTTTTTCGCTATATAAACATGAATAAATGTATGCATTGAAAAGTACTTTTTTGACACATTCATTTCAGCACCAAAATATAGAGCAGGTGAGTGGTATAATATTATTGGCAAAGAAAAGTAGAGTCAATGCAGCAACTTTTAATGAAGGTGGACATGCCAACGATTAGTCACCGAGTATAAGTAGATAATGTATGATCAACTACAGGAAATAATTAGGAGAAGATGTTTGATAGTGATGGAGGGGAAAGGCAGTGGTATTCAAAGGGAGAGATGTCTGGTAGATTATATTCTGCTCGAGCGTTTAATTGAAAAAGGAAAACAAATAATCAGGTAATGAATTTTAAGTGGAGATAAAGGGATGAGATGTGTGGGTAAAAAGTTAAAAGATCTTATAAAAACACAAGTTGAGTTAGAGTGAAACAAGCAAATAATTAGGAAAGATGGTTATGAAGATGGGAGAGAAAAGGTTGCATGTGGAAAAATTATTACTGTTGGAGAAGAGAATTAATGTACAGAGAACGAATTAAAAAAACTACATACTGAAATACTAATATTGAAATAATGCAAATAATTTAGTTCACTCACTCATTTAGTGCACGTGTCCTAGGTTTCATTGCAGTGACGATTATAATTTACCACAAGGAGACCTATGTTCTGAATAATTAATGCACACATGAAGAGGCACTTGATTTTTAAACCTGTTTCAGAGTTAATTTAAATTCAGTGTTTTGAAAATATCTTGTTTTTTCAAGAAGTATAATAATGTTTAGATGTAAGACAAAAAATGTTGTATTAATTGACAATTTTCATGATTAAAATTAATGTGAAATTTCACCTGATTATGTTTTTACACAGAAAGTGATACTACTGGAACAAAATGGAAATGGATATCAATAAAGCCAAGTGGAATACGCTTACCGCCAAGGTGTAGCTCATCAATAGCAGTTGCACCAAACAATATGGCTTATTTATTTGGAGGTGTATTTGATGTTGAAGAAGGAGAGGAAGATATATCAGGGACATTTTTTAATGACTTATATGTACTTGATTTGGAAAAGGTTGCCTGGAGAACTGGTAAGTCCTGATGAAAATGTCTCGTTGTCAAGTTTTTTATGGATGTTGAAAATGTGAACTGATTCAAGAATATATTTCTATTTCTACATAATACCCTGCAAGCTACCACTGGGATGTGTGGGAGGGAAACTAATACTATTACATGAACTAATTGTGATTAAAGAACCATAATAATTTTTACACCAATTTCAGTCAAATATGACATCTAATTAGAAAAGAGCAGCTTAATACTCAAAAGATGTGTCAACTTTATAAAATAAAATGCCATATAAATCAAGTATTGAAAGAGAACAACGCAATTTATTTTTAGCTATTTTTGTGAATCTGGTACATAATTTGCTATTTTTGGTGTGTTTTGGTCTGAATATTTTTGTAATCTTGCTAAGTTCTTCTTGCCCATAAATAGTGCTTTAAATATTGTTTAATATCATGGTATTATCTATTTACTGCATATAAATCAGCATTATAAGAGTTAAATTACCCTCTCTTCACAGGAGTTTAATCAATGATATAGTATCCAGAGATACCTTGTGGAAACGATCCATGATTAC
>LYUA01000013.1:860983-872831 GCA_002093875.1 Calopteryx splendens
TAAAATATGAACCTCAAAATTTCTTCTACCTGCAGTTGGCTACCCTAGGTTCCAGCCCCTTTTTTCCTCTGAGCATCCTCCCATAATACCACCCAGTGGAGAATTGCCTTCCCCTCCAAGATTCTTCCCACAAAGGCACTTTCCCCTCCACTCGCTACAGTTCTACACATCGAAGTGCCACTAGCTTTCAAACAAGCTATACTCAAAAGAGCATCAAAAAATAAAAGTAACTAATGGTAGTTGCAGTAGGAGGGAGTGTATGTTTAGGTCTTGTCAGCTGTTGATACTCCCAATTGGATTCAGGTGGGTTATCATTGCTCACAAATATTTCTTTCCAAGCATCTTCCCCAGAATCAGCTAGAGCTTCTCTTTCCAAATCTTCAGACACGGAACTCTCTGAAGAAGATACTCTTAATTTTCATGACAAGGTGAGTCCACCAGGACAGATGAGTCATTACTACCTGATGAACTAATATCCACATAATTGGTGTCTGAAGGAAACTCACTGTCATTGTCAAATGATTCAAATAGCACACTTTTGATATTCTCATTTTTAAATGCTTCGAAATTATCAATTGCAGAATTTAAAATATCCTACAGATAAAAGTTATATAATGTACAATTTGACATATTCTAAAATTCTTATAAGTTATGGTGAAGATCATAAAAGTTAATTCTTAGAACTATGCAAGAATTATTTTTAAAAATCAAATTCTTTACTTTTTATTATTGACAATGATGTAAATCCTTAACAGAATATTACCAGACTACAAGAAACCATTACAGGAGAGATAACTCCTTAGAGGTAGTCCTTCCTAAGCAACACCTAAGCTACTTTGGAGAAAATAGCCACTTTTGCAGCATAGATAAAATGCTACATTTCCATTAAAATGGATAAGCATTTCGAGCACCAGAAAAGTGTTTACGATAGCTGTGACAAGAAGGCCAGAGCTTAAAATTAACAGTGATACAAACATGAATGATAGCATGGCAGTTTACATTGCAGCTAAGGCCTCCACTTTGCAACACCACCAGATAAGCTAAAGTGGAGAAAACACTGTCCTTCAAGCAAAAAAAAAATATTGCATTTACATTGAGACTTTGGGTTAACAAAGGTAAAGAAGCATGACAGATACAAGAAAAGTGTTTACCAAAGCTAGGTGATGCACAGAGAAGAGACGGTCAGAGCACAAACTATAAAATGGATGCTGAAAGCTTCAAATATGTACTAAAAATACTGCATGAAATTAATATTTTTCATTTTTATTGTAACTGAAAATAACAAAGTTAATAATTATTACCACTTACCAAAATAAAACCACACAAAGTGGCCAAAAAACCAATGTAAAATGTGCATTTTATCAACTCTTGATGATCATGAAGCCAAAACTGTTACCCATAGCATCGTGAAAACTTCACCACAAACAAAATATGCTATGATGAAAAAATATTGTTTAATTCAACAGAAAACAATAATTAAATCCATGTCACAACCCTCAGTAATGTATTTTTGACAATAAAAATATAGCGTGTACAGATATGAAATTCACAAAATATAGACAACATTAATTTAAACCAATGGAGATATATTATAACAATAGCATCATGATTTTAAAGGTCACTTTTTATCCTAATTTGATAGGGCTAGCCAGTCCCACATAATATCTCACACTGGAATTGGCTAAACCAATGCGCTATTTGGAGGGCCCTGATCAGAAACAACAGAAAAATAAATTAACTTGTTTTTTCAAAGAGTAATTCCCTGAATTTACAATTCAGGCTAATAGGGCATGATGAAGAAAATAAAGTAAGGTAACTTGCTTAATGAAGTACTTATGTATATTGTACTCTACATAGATAATTAAACTTAAATGTCCCTTGAACTCCCCTGTGGATTTGCACCACAATTGAAGTTTTCATGAGATATGACCTTCAATCCTCAGCACTTTCCTGAAATCACCCTATATCAGCATAACAATAAAGGAAAGCAACTTACTGTACTGCAAGTTAGATAATACTTACTGATTCATTGTTAGTAATGAGAAATTATAGAAAACTAAAAAAATATTCCAAATAACAATATTTATTAGAAAAATATATGTTTGTACAAAGACTATCATGTGAAAAATACTGTTCTCCTTTAAGTTGGAATGATTCTTTCTTTAGGAAATTTAGGATATCCAAAATGTTGGCACAGTTTAGCAATATCATTACAATAGATCAGGTTGTACAGAATCCATTCATACATACTTCAGTAATATATTACATTTTTAATATAATACATATAAGAAAATGAATTGTAGATATTTGTGCTCACCAAAACAGTTCACCAATTCTTTCACTTACCTATCTACTGTTTCTCAGATAAACCTGGAAACCAAACAACCATTCAATACAGCCCAAACAACTGATGGCATAAAATAGTATGACTCTGGTTTTTATGGAAATTCTCCAATCAGCATGAGGAAATTGGCCACATTAATTTGATATGGTCAGCTCCATTCAAAGATAAAATCAAAAACTAAATGAAAGCACCCTGTCCTCCACATTTAACCATTAACATTCCCTTTCAGATGTCCATCAGGAATTATTAAAAAAATTACACCCCTTTCCAGAAAAATATCAATATTTTCCAGTTTTCCAAATCACTTATCTCCATTTCCAATTTTTTTAATGCTTTAAATTACATTTTTCCACAGGGATGGTAACAATTCCATTCTTTATGAGGGAATTTCTGGAATAGAAGGGATAACTGGTTTCCCCTCATTTAAGAGAAAATGAATCATCAAGTTTAAAAATTTGATCATCTATTAGGAATTAACTGAATACTGAGTGAAAATCTATTGTTCACTGTTTTCATGTTATCAACCCACATTAAATGCAGTTCCATTATTTTAGCAAAAGAAAATACTTTTCATTCCATGATCAAGTATGCTGAACACGTGGAACAGTGCTGACACAAATATTTCACAATGGCCTTACAATAATACAGAAAATGTCCATGTATGAGAATGGATTTACTATCTTTAGTTAAGTAGGGAGATTTTTCATTGGCTAACCTAAAGTTGCAGGTTAGAATACTGCTATGGGTTTGGATATTTCACTATGCCCACAAGGGTGTAAATCTTTTTCATGATGCACGACCCTGTTCTATCAAAACACCTTATATTACCAATGCACCAAGAAAAATAGTAAAACAAGCATTATAACTCAAATACTATAATGATCTAAGGTACAATAGATAACCCCAAATTTTACATTAATTTGGCACTAATATTTTCAACCATTTCAATGACAAAATCTGACTTAGCAAATAGTTAAGGTTAGAAATTGGTCATTATCATTACATGATTTTCCCTCAGTTTTGGTCAGAGGTATAGGATACGAAGATTGTTTAACAGAAAAATAATATTTTAAATTATCATAATTAATTTTTTTTATTTACACAAGGCATAGACCTTAGCTTTGTTTTTTGACAACAGCAGTATTTCAGCCTATTTTTATCAAAACCTGAGAGATTAAAGGTCAGCCTTAGTCCAAAATGACATGAAATGTCCCAGGTCATCTTGGTGAAGAGTATAAAAACGCTTGTAGCACAAGTACAAATAACCCTCAAATTGTATCATTATTATATTTGTATACCATATACATTGATGTATGGGGTGCAGTAGTCCAGTGGATAGAGCACTGAGCTATTAACTGGAGGGCCCACCTTCAAGTCCAAGTGATGCCTCAGGGCACCCTCAACTTCACCCAAGCTGTGTGATTTTTTGAGTACCAGGTCATTCTGGGAAATTGCAGGTGGCACAGGGAAAGGAATTGGTCTGATGTATGGATTTCACACATCATTGGGCTCAGTACTGGGCGAGTTCTACCATCACCTACCAAACTAACCTTCCGGTTGATTATAAATCTGAGTCAATTCCCACAGGAACACAACACTGGTAAAATCTGAGGGTTACCTGCTCCTAATATCAAACTATAATGAAGGTACATCACTAACCTTTTGATGTTTTTTTACATGAGCTATGAGGGAGCTCTTCACAGTAAATCTTTGACTGCAAATAGAACAGCTAAATGGCTTTTCACCAGTATGTACCCTCATGTGTACCTTCAAACTTGAACGAAATGACTTTCCACACACACCACATTTGTGAGGTTTAACTTCTGAGTGGAGCATTTTGTGTTTGAGCAGATTACTGCGATCGGGAAAGGCCTTGCCACATACCTCACAGGCATGTGGTTTGAGACCATCATGACGATTTTTATGGCCAGCCAATGCTCCTTTCCGTGAGAATTCCTTCCCACAAACTTTACATTTATAAGGCACTCTCTCAATGGATGGAACTTTAGGATGAACATCACTCAACACCTTGTCCCTCAAATTTCCTGTCACTTCACTGCCATCACCATCGTTGGTAAGTCCTTCACCTCCAATCAAGAGTCCCAAGCTCTCTGAACTGGGAGTAGTTTTGCAATGGGAACGGGCATGCTGGTTATAGTTCCCAGAATTACAGAAACGCTTGCCACATCGCTCGCAAACAAATGGTTTTTCCCCAGTGTGAGACCTCAAATGGACCCTAAGATCTGAGGGCTTGACAAAACCTTTTTGGCAAAAACTGCAAAGATGCTTGAGTGGCTTAGGGGGTTTGGTCTCCCTGGAAGAATCACCCTTGGGACATACCACCTTGTGAGCCTTCAAATTGGACTGCGTAGAGAAGGCCCTTCCACATGCCTCACATGGATAAGGCCGCTCACCAGTGTGAGTGCGTAAGTGAATAGTAAGGGAATTCCTGCTGGCAAAAGCCTTCCCACACTGCACACACTTGTGCTGCAATTCCCCTCTGTGTGACCGTAAGTGTACCTTAAAAAAAAATTAAATGACTATTAAGCCCACATTAATATTCTCTCATTCAATATCAAATTCAATACCTAATATTGATAATCTTCATCACACATATCATGATAAAGTGAACTAAAAAGTTATTGAAAAAACAAACTAAATTTAAACACCAGAAGTTAAATTAGGATACAGAACCCAGAATATTTAATCATTTGGTGTACTAATTATTTAAATAAAGTTTAGACGAAGTTGGGAACTTCCTAATTTAAAACAGTCAAAGACGGAGGATACCAATTCAATTTCTATTATCAACTGACAACATTCTGCCAGCTGAACAGTTTCTTACTGACATTAAGATTGGAAGTTAAAAAAAATAGATTTTGCATTCCTCAGATTAAATGAATTTATTATGGCTACATAGTTTCACTACACTGTAGCATCTTCTGCTAAGCACCTAGTAATTTATAAATATACATAGTAATGGATTAATCTATGGACTGTTGAAATCTTGTCTTTTCATACCTCCAACCAGAATGGATATCCACATACATAGTTTCAGCCATTGACCATATTAACACTTGCCTGATGCAATAAAGCAATTCAAGCCTCAAAAAAATTGGAACCAGCAGAATCAGCATGAATGGAGGTGGTAAGTATACAGAGGATTTTTTTTATTCAGTGACAATCCATCTTTATGTAATTTCTGTCCATACAGAATTTAGGAGCCATGGACTAGATTCAGACCCAAGAGAGCTAGTACAGTGATAACTGTCTTTAACAGAACCTGTATACATTGGAAACTTGTCCATTACATAAAAATGTCTTGGACCAGGCCAGTGGCATAAGAATTTCCATATAAGTGTACCTGGAATTAATGGAATCTGCCAAAGAGAATGATTTCTGATCAAAGAAATGAGTTTGTTACCCACTTATGGAATTTCACTCAAACCCATTTGAAGGTAGCCATGCTAAAACTTCATAAAATTACATGTTCAAGTGTATACTAGTTCAAGGAGGGGTATATTCGTATGGAGTTGAAGGGAAAGGAATGCCACTGATGGTCATTAAAGAACATGGAGGGGGCTCAACAGTTAACAACAATGTTGCTTCCCCTCCTTAGTCCCTTTCTTATTCCTGGTATATTTTGTTCAATTGTTATAACATAAGGTTGGGACCAGTGAAGGTGTCTGAAGATAATATATCCTAGGACTGAAGTTCTAGGGGCCCCTTTCATTTAGTTGTTTCCAGCTTATTGTTTAAACCATTTCACTTGCTATGAGTAATCTTACTAGGTAATAACCTTATTCCCAAAACCCTTATTTCCCTTTCCCACATTTCCTCTCAAATTCTCCCATTTTATCATTGGTCAACTGTTATGCTCACTCACTGAACATACCAATCCCCCAACATATTAATACTGGCCTTCCCTTACCATTGACACCCCCATACATCTTTTCCTTAATGAAATCTCAGTAAGTAAACCTTGGTTGCTAATTGCTATTCATTTCTTGGTGCCCTCAATGAATAACTGAAGTGGTGTGACACAATAACAAGTGTAAAATGCCTATAAGACACTCATTAAGATTGCAGGACAAATTGAAATTATTCCCCTCATTGAACCAAAACAGAGTGATGCAAAAAACATGCAACTCAATATCAAGTTTGGAAAAATGGAGGAGTACTGCACCTTGAAGAATAAAGATGCTGCATGCAGAAAATGCTGACAGTAGGTTATTATGCTCATTTATGATTTCATTTAAGTCTTTACAATTGTCATTAGAAGTTATTCTCATTTTGTTTTCGCAAAAACATTTCTCTCAGAGGTATTGAAAAATTACTAAATTTTTACATTGACATTATGTCTCCCCAATCACGCTATAGGAAAATGTTTAACAAATTCATAACAATACATTTTGATTTTTTTGTTTTAGAATGTTTGAAAGGGTAATTCACTTAGTTTATGATTGATATTTTCATGAAATATAAATCCAAACTTGAATTATTGGAAATTAAACATATAACAATGTTTTACATTTTTATGAAACTGATTGTAAGAATGTTACATCCATTAATCAAGCAAAAACAAATCAATGGTAACCAGCATCACTTGGTGGAATTCCTTCATATTAAAACACTTTACTTTGTCTTCCACATATATTTTATGCTTTACACTGGACATAATGAAAAAAAGTGGGGTTTATAGGTTAAATTGTAATTATTGTCCAGCCAAACATGGCCAAATGGGAATGAAGTTTGAGGAGAAGATCAGTGAACATACATATGAGCTGCTTCCAGAAAAAGAGTGAAAAATCTCTTCACAAAACACCTTATCAAGGAGAAACGGTAGCAATTTTATTACTTCCATCCTACAGTTACAAAGTAAGGGACTCAGGTTGGGCCTATTAGAACAACATGAAATCATAAAGAATGATGCAAACAATGCATTCCTTGATGCTTTGTATGCCTACCAGAAGCACCTCCTGAAAAGTTGTCATAAAACCTTGACCCACCCTACCCTCACTGGGGGGTGCCCCCAATCTCTTCCACCGCCTCTGACACAATAATCTTCTACCCCCCACCCCAGCTCTCCTCCAGTTACCCCCATCCTTCCATTCTATACATAAGGCATGTAAATTTTAAGCAGCACACCTGAAGATGTCAGGGCGAAACCCCGGTCATGCCAATTATGTATGTTTGGGAAACAAAGTTACATGTTTTAATACCAGCCAAAACAGTTTCAATAAAGATTCAAAAATTCTACTGGCTATTCCAGATATAGCAAAAAACTGATTTAAACTCATAAATCAGGACAATTAAATCTTATTCTCTTTTCAGGTTCAAATATAAACTACAGAAGAAAAATGTGAAAAACTGAGAATGAAGAATTAAATTAAATTTTTTTTAAATAGGAAACTTGTTAAAACAGAAACTTTTTACAGCACCATTTGATTCCACTATTGGCTGTTTTTTCTTATCTACATAATTAAATTATCGCTCTTGACTATATCCCATGCTCCAATTCTATTTTTTACTGCATAGTAATCATTTTTGTCAATCAGTAACTGGATAACTCAGCAAAAGATATGGATGGAGAAGGTAGGATGGAGACTTCGGCCAATAAAAAATTACAAAATTTTCCAGAAATGCAAGCATTTCTTGGTACAAAAAATTCATCCTAAGGGTAGGAATTGTCAAAGTTTCCATAAAGCATCTCTCTCAAAGCAAAAGAGAGCTTTTCTTCCATTTATACTTGTTTTCTGTTAGTCAAACATCCATATTTCTTGTTGATTAAGAAGTACATCAGCATTTGCAGCCCACAACATCATAGGACTTTTTGCTTTATGAGTAAGAAACTGTGACACATGCATGTATGTATAATAGATATAATACAACCCTTCTCTAGAAAGTTTTATGTTGGAATGTAGTGATGGATTGGGGAAATTGGGAAACTAATGGATACACATGATTCCAAAAACTATTTCTAACTTAATCTTCCTCTTTGACAAAAATATTATTTTTAGTAAGAGATGACAACAAATTTTACCTGTAAATGATGCTCCTGAGTATATCGCTTCCCACACTGTTCACATTGAAAAAGATGACGATCCCCACCATCACTATGCCTGCTAGCTAGATGGCGTACCAGTGACCCATGTCGAGAAAACCCTTTCTGGCAATGCTCACATCGATATGAGAAGTCTCCTGTATGTATCTGCATGTGCTTGACCAAAGATTCTTTTCTAGAAAACTTCATATCACATAGGTCACAAATGAAGCTCCTATCTTGGCTTTCCAAAAATTCCGAATCTAACATTTTTTCTTCCTTTTCCAACTCGTCACTAATAAGTTTTTGATCAATTCCCTCATATACAATACTTTTAATTTGTTTTGCTTCATCTTCAATACTATTAACTTGAGGCTTGCCATATTCCATCTGAAAAGGATTTGAGGAGTCTTGTAAAACTACACGAAAGTAAACATCAATAAAATATGCAGCAAAATGTAACTATTTACTACAGTACCATTTTACTATAAACTTAAAATTATTATATGCATATACAGTGGAGTATCACCAGCCTTTACTCACATCAGAAATTTTGAATTCTTTGGTGCCAACCATTAAATCTACTACATGATTGTTACTCTGTCCCACAGAAGATTTTTCAAAACCAGAGTCATCATTTACTACTTTAGTGCCATCGTCTCCCAAAACACTGGAAATGTTATCACTCTTTGCCATGCATGCTTCTTCTCTACCAGGCACATCACCACTCAAAATATCACTAATAGCATTTTCTTTTTTTCCACATTCGCCACTGTCAAATGAAATATCATGATTAAGCTTCCTGAGAGAATTGGTCTTTTTGTATAGGCACTGTAGATCTTGATATATCATGCCCAGCTTTACTTCCAAATCATCTGCTCTCTCAACTAAAGACAAACAGTGTCTACATAAATATTTCCCATTGAAGGTTTGGTAGGAGTTATCATCCTCATCCTCCAAATAAGTAACATTTTTATTTTTTCTCAATAGAATGTGATTTAGTTTAGTAATAATAGGAAGACAAGACACAGGGGTGACTGGTGAATCAGTTTTTATTGGAACTAAAATGAAAGATTGCAAAGAATGTCCTTGAAATGTGTTGCAAACCAAACACTTCATGTTTCTTGGGGCATCTTTTAGCTCTGGATGTATGATCTGTGAAAAAGAAAAAAATTAATTTAAATAATTCAAATTCAATCAAATTATCCACAATATGTAAGATAAGAAGAATTCATTTGAAATACATATGAAACAATTTTCAAGATAAAAATAAACAAAATTAAATTTTACTTTCAGCTAAAAATTTAATATGTATTTCATTCAAAGAGGCAACTGCAGTAAAAAGCCTTGTACTTAAAATTAGGACCACTAAGATACAATGAAATATCTACCATAAATTCCCAAAAATAACCCCTAATTTGCAAGTCTAATAATTGGAAAAGCTTTAATATTCATAATCTTCATTTTCCTTTACAAGAAAACTATGTCTTTTTTTCCAATAAATGCAAAGCCAACATCCCTGAACCTAAATTGTATTGTCAGCATAGGAAGTAAATGAAATGCTAACTTACCTAGGAATATTTTAATTCTGACTTTAAAAACAACTGCATGTACCACATTTATCGTCATATAACATACACCCTAATTTTATTTGAGTAAAAAACAAGTATTAAAAAAAAGCTCAGGAGCTATGAAATTTTGAATAATGTAATCATTTATTTATATTGATAGCTCTTTTAAGGGTTATAAAAAATAATCTTCAAAAAGTAGGATGCTTACATAAAAATGTATTATGCGCATATAACAATCAGGTAGAATTTGTCCTAAATTTTAAGAAATAAAGTGTGTGTTATACACAGATTAATATGGTACATAATTTATAATCATAGATTCTTCATACTTATCCTTCTCAAGATAGGACCAGTATTAAATTCTAAATTTAATACTATGATTTAGGAAACTTGCTCTCTTATACTAATTTCTTTTATACTGTTCTGTACATGTAAGCTTATCAGTCTTCCTTTGTTCCATCAACTTCTAGCAGCACACCATATTGTGGCAGTACACTGCATGCACTTTTTAGTGATGAAGTCCAGGCACCTTATTCAGGATATAAAGGTATGTAATCCTTTCAAAAAAGGTTCTACTTTGTGTAGAATAATTAAAGTGGACCAAGGATATTACTCTTCAGCTTAGACTTTGCTTGAGGCATGCTGGTGAACATGGATCAAAATTGATTGCTACAGTACCCTTGCTATTAGCAGGTAACCTTGCATTTTTTTTATTTACAATTACTGTGACAGTCCTCATATTATAGATTAAAATATATTCTGCTAGCTAATATTACGCAAGAAATATATATGTTGATTTCTGCCTATGAAATAAAATTCATACTAGGTACATTTGTGAGCAATATGAATATAAATGAGATGCACAACTTATGAATCTTTGCTCAGTCAATTTTTGGTTCATCATCACTGACATATTTAAATACTTAGTCTTAATTTTCTTTTTTGGGTCTTTTTCCTCTTCAGATTGTTTGATAGATACATACTCCCATCAAGTGCAATCTCCAGTCATTAAAGAATGAAACTAAGCTTAGAATGACTTTTATTGAAAATATATTACTGAATTAGCAGCCTTTAGATTTTAACTTTTATTAGGGCATAATTAAATATGATGATAATATACTTAATTAATTCATAGGCCTAAGACAGGAGCATGTCAAATATAGGATACATAACACAAATATTACACTTCTACAAAAAACACATAATGTAATAAGGTAACACATATAAAGCTAGATAACAGAATGAAATCTGAGGTTATAGTAAAAAAATTCTTTCAAATCAGCATGATTTATGGAAAAATATATGCTTATAAAACTAAATAAAAACACCAGTAGCAAGGGATATTACATTTAAAAAATTGTTTTACAGCATTGATGATCACATGGAACATAATTTTAAGTGATAAAATTGTACATATTTATTATTTGTATACTTGAGTAAATTAATGTTCTTTGATTGTATTTTTGATGGCTCCAAATAATGTATTTTTCTAACAGAAACTAATATTTCCTGAATATCTGATAAATATGGGCAAATATGAATGCCATCTGCACCAGTTGAGTAAATTCACAGAACATTGCCACCGTGATACTTTCCTTGATAACTTGAAAATTTACAAACAAAGTATCCAAGACATCATAAAAAGTCATAATGATACTTATATCTCTTTTTCCATCAATAAGAGTTAAATCAGCCTGGAATGTCATCAAGCGGTATACAAATGCAAGTTGTGAATCTTCAAGTTCTTCATACATGAATTTCAACAAAACTCCCTCAACTGACCCAGTTACTATTGCGGATTGTTTCAACAAACAGTTCTGTCATATTTCTCATAACAATGGTCCTTCAGACCTAAAATTAAATAAAACTGTTCATTCAATTTTTCTTTTC
>LYUA01000013.1:878303-891812 GCA_002093875.1 Calopteryx splendens
TTTCCCAGGATGACCTGGTACCTGAAAAATCACACAGCTTGGATGAAGCTGAGGGTGCCAAGAGGCATCACCCAGAGTCGAACCTGGGCCCTCCAGTCAGTAACCCAGCCCTCTATCCACTGGACTACCACATATATACTTCACTTCGACCTGAAGATACCTCATGTAATGTGGGTGAAACATAGTCATCAAACACTGATGAATGCACCTGAACCAGAAGATGAAGACGCTGCACAAACCTAAGGTCCTATTCCAACAATCATAATAAAGAAGGATGGCCCCTCAGGTAAAGTTGAGAGTGGCAAACAATGCAACACTAACTAAACCAGCCCTGAGGAGAGACCTTACATCCCATGTGAGACCCTGAGAGAAAGTTATGACACATAGCTGGTGAGTATTGTGATCAAAATAATGGGTATAAAAAAACACCTCTTGGGACCATAAAGCACTGAACAATTCTAAAAAGCTTGAAGCAAAGATCACACTGCTCATAAAACAGATTTGAACTTAGACTTAATGTGTGACAGACTCTATTGTATCTTGACCTGCACTCTTGCCCAAGACAAGCATATTGCACATGAGATCAATATAAAGCAATTAATGCAAATCTACTACAAATTTGTATATTTTGATGCCATTGACCAATCACAAATTCATCATGCTAAGTATGTGATAAAATAATATTCAGTTGGTATACCATAACACAATAAAGAATAATAGCTTAATCCCAATATGAGGTGCTGTGGTATATTCTAAGCAGAAGCTAATGCATCAATGGAGACAACGAAATTAGATCTTGTGAGTTGGAAAGAAAATTTCATTCTGACATTTACGGTTCCTAAATGGCCTCACCCAAAGCTTTTGTGTTCTGCATATAACGGTGAGGTTGAACAAGACACTGTCGTCATCCTCAACTGATGAAAAAAACTGTTATAAGTCAGTGGTTCTCAGAGATACAAGTGGGGTCACACTTAAGAGGCTGGGGAACAACTGTCAACCCTTGCCTATGCCATTGTATCTCAGTGCCTCTTAAAATTTTCTTTGCATAAGAAACATTGAATAGATATATAGCACCACTGTTGACACTATGGAACCTTTCTTTCTTTCGCCAGGCCTATATATCAGAAAACACTTAATATAACATATTTATTTGCACTTGACTATTCTAGGTATTCTGAGGGTATTTAAAAAACCCACCCAGAGGATGCCTTTTTTAGATTAGGTAACAGGATTTTCATGTTAGGTAATGAAGTTTTTAATGGATTATTGACTTTCGATTTTACATCACTGTGTGAAGTTCTAGGAAGATAAATGGACAGATTACATTAAAAAAAGCTAATATTACTTCATAAATTATCACAGCCACTCAAAAAGTTACATAAGCAATAGAATATGTAACAGCTAATTTACACTATTAAATACAATGTTAAACACAATTAGAAGTATGTAAAATCTTTGAGAGCATGTTAAACCAGAAGAATAATATTTTGAAGGTAGCAAAAGGTAAACATTTGTTTGTGTACACCTTGTTGCATAATTGCATTTTAAAACATCCAATTCAAAATATCAGTATTCCTGTCCATTGCATCATGCCTACAACTTAAGAAAATCTTTATTATATATGTATATTTAATGAGGAATTCTTAAGAAGTAAATTATACTCAAGTCACCCAGAAATGCCAAACACTTTGGAAAGGAAAATGTGTAGCATATGGGAGTTAGAACGATAACCATTAAAAAGTGTATCACGAATTCAAAATAGAATTTAAAATTAATTCAAAATTAATTATTTTCATAAAACACCAAATTGGTAGGTATTTTTTCTTGCCATACCTTTTCATGGCAATCATCCAAATTTGAATATTTATCCTTCTCCTCTTCAATTTCTTCTTCTACCACAATGTCATCATCTTCAGCAATACTGAGTGATTCCTGACTGCTGCCATCTTCACTTTCTAGCACATCAATATCTTTTCCATTGACAGAATCCAACATTTCACATTCACCTCTAACTTCACTCACAGAAGTTGTATTCGTTTTAATACCACTACAGCTATGAGCACAACTTAATTGCTGAGAAAATTGAGTAGCCAGCATATGATGACTTGTATTCATTGGGTACTGTTGCTGAAGTTCATGCTCACAGCCAGTAATTGAATGGTGTGTCTGTTTCCCACTATAATAATTTTCCTGAGTGTAAGAACTAGTCATGAGCTTTGGATCGATATGCAAATAACCATCTAACCGTACCAAGTCAGAGGAGATGCTCGAATCTAAAATGGACCTTGGACGGTCAGAATGGCAAATCGATCTTGTACTAATCCCAACCTGAGAATCCAGTGATGGCGAAGGAAATGTTTTATTAGTTAAATAAACATTGTCATCATGAGAGCTTGAATGCCTTTGAGTCGAATAAGGTGGTTGACTGTTTTCAACATTAAAGGAGAAAGGTCCTTGCAGGTAATAAGTTTCCAAATGCTCTGAGTTGTAGGATGACGCTTGACTTCCATATACAAATTGCTCTTGCTGCTTCAGATCTTGTTGTGCCAGTAAATCACACGCTTGATTATCCCCATTCGATGGCTTTGGCATATGACAAAATTTGGTGGTGGCCTGCTTTCCAATATTCGATTGGGCACGATTACTCTTGGGGGAATCGTCACTTGGATTGTTACCTAATGAAGGAGGCTCTGACGAGTATTTGTAATCACATGAATCTAAGGAATATAAATTCATCTGCGCATACGAGGACGAAGGAACTTGTTCCGTACATTTATACATCGAAACAGGTGGATTTGGGTTCTGTGTTAGATTCATTACGCATACTTGAGAATCCGTATTGATACCACTTTTTGCATGATGCTCCATCTCCTTCACTGATGATTTATACACACTAGATGTTAAAGATGAGCTTAATACAACTCCATCGTTAGACCCTATTTTATTGATACAACAACTATGGGATGAATTGGAGAAACTTAAAACACTTTTCTCAGAGAGGGGGGCAGCCAAATTTCTAACGTTTTCCGTCGACATAGGGCTGGAGTGCATAGAAAAATGACCCTCGTGAGTCCAGGAGGAATCATAACCATAGCCATTAAAATTTGGCGAGGACACTGAGGAAGAACTTGAATATCCTTGCTGGGAGCAGTACATTCCATTATAATAATTTTGGTTTTGCGGTGTTATAATAGGGCTAAATATGGCCTGCTGACTCCCATTCACGCTCCTATAAAAGGATGAACTTGTACTTGATGAGGAAGAAGAAGAAAGACTCAACGAAACAACGGCAGCAGGATTATTAGCTGTGGTGGAAATTGCACCTCCATTGTGCTGAGAAACAGTACCATCAGTCACTACTTTAGTTGCAATTCCTTTGTCAGGTTTATGTTGCTCAGAACTCATTGGAATTCTTTTCATCGAATGATAATATAGAACGACCAAATATGCATTGTCTCAAAAAACTCCATTTAATTGAATAATTTAGATTGCGTCTATTGTGGGGTTAATGTATCAATGTTAAAAAAAAGGTGATTTTTGCAAATCATTGGATATGACGGAGAAAATTTAATAACATCTATGCTGATGGATATGATTCAAGGATACAGTAGCAATTACTTTAGATAAATACAAATATCCAAGAGCTACTCCGTATTTCTATCGTCTTCTTCTTTTAAAAGTGAACACCAAAAACGAAAGTTAATACATTCAAATTACTAAGAAAATGGGGAACTAGTAATCAATTGAGAGCAGGAAACCACAATCACCCCAAGACACAAATATAACTAGCTATAAACCAAACATCAGCAGAAAGAAAACAAGGTAAACAATTTACGATCGATATTCGACACCCAAACGACAGCGGGACAGCGGTTCACGTGTTGTGTTTTAGAATTTGTGTAGTTTGTTAAAGGTGTTAAATTTCCCTGGATTAATTGGCAAAATGAAACTGCTAACCCATAACATGCTCACTTCTAAGTGCCTCAAAGGTGTGAGTGTTGGATATCCCCTGGGAATATTGGTAAAAATAATTTTGCCGGTTTGATGTATTTGAAGATCCCCGTTTACGCTTTCATCATTTAGCGCATATACGACTTTCAATGGTAATGCATATTTTATTTTTCAGGCCAAAGACGTTAAAGTTTCGGAAGTAGATTTCAACCCAGAATTCGTTTCTCGAATAATTCCGAAGCTGGATTGGAACGCCTTATGGAACGCTGCTGATAGTGTAAGCAATAAATAAAATAGAATTGCAGCGGTGAAAATTAATGCAAATTAAAACCTTTGGTAATTGGTTGGATGCGTTTAAATTTCTGCACCCTGATTTTCAAAAGGTTGTTGGAGTTTATGGGCATACATTTACAAAAGGCGTGCATACTGGATTAATGCTGCAATATACCGGTCAACCTGAAGTATTACCAAATAATTTAACAATTGTGCAAATTATACATTAAACTAGTAGAGAAATAATAGTTAAGAGAACAAAATTTAAAAACAAATTTAATATCAAGTCATGTCATCGATGAATGGAAAGTCTCAAAATAACCCATAGGGATTGATAACGCTTTTCTTTCAAATGGATTCAATAGGCAAAAAATCCATCTTTCGCCATTAGAAGTTATAGTCAACGAATAAATTTTATAATTATTGAAATTTAGTGTATGTATGATGCATTATAAATTAATGAAGCATGAATTATTTAACCTCCAATAAGTCGGGGTTATTGGCATGATTACATACCTTGACCAGAAAATTTAAATTGGAGCAATCCAGAGATTTAAAATCTCACTACATATTTACCTAATGTATTAATATCTTATAGTCTCCCACATTGAAAGCGCCTGCATTTTGATTTATTTCTGTACCTATTGTTTAAAAAGGATTTCACACAAATTAGTTGTGCTCTTTCTAGAATAGGCCTGATGGAAGCATAACATAATTACATAAGATACATAAATTTGTATAATGCCCCTGGGATGTAAAACTAAGGGATTCCACACTTCCTTTGATAATACATGCACACTTCTGTGTGGTTGCATAGCAAAAAAATAATAGTAAATTTTCTGTAAATTCAGAATACCACAGCCATTTTACTTGATCCAAATATAATATTCACTAATCAATACAGCTATTCTCTAGGGGGAGTAAAAGATGCAAATTTTCCATCTCCCAATCCGCTGACATTTGTAAAGGAATTATAGAGTGTCAACTATTGAAGCCAAATTATCAGCATTAAGCAAACAGTTTCATTGGAAGTTGTATCGCCAGTTTTTGGTAATAATATATGAATTTTATTGAAAGTTTCTGGAGTCTGTGTTTTTATGAATACTCCTAACTAGTCATTTCCTCATAAGCATTTGTAAGTTGGCTATGCCTTTTTTCTGCATTTTGGAAAAGTTCAAGTTTTGTGTCAGTCAATAGTTAGTATAAACATATTGAAGTAATATTATGTTTTACGAACAATATTATTTGTATGGCCCTATATTAACTATTCTGGTAAAAAAAAACAAGCTATAAGAAAATTATTTACCTTTCAGATTGGTCATAGTGCGGAATTGCCAAAGACTATTATTCCAGATTATGAAAACAATCAAGATTTCCTTAAAAAGGCACATCATGTGTTGATGGAGGCAAGTGTGTAAGAGGTTTTTTTTTTAAGATTGCTTGATTGAATAACATAATCTAGTGCAATTTGCAATTATTTGTCTTTAACAGGTCGAAGTAATTAATGGAGAATTGGTTTGCCCAGAATCTGGACGCAAATTTCCAATTAGTGATGGAATTCCAAATATGTTACTGAATGAGGATGAAGTTTAAATCAGGCTACATATAATTGTTCAATGTGTGTTCTTTTTTAATTAAATTTTCTATTATTTGTAACAAATTGTATTTTTATCCTTTTTCTAAATATTTGTTCCCCTCATCTCTTTCATTTTTATCTATATTAGAGAATGTATGACTGGGAGAGGAGAAAATATTAAATTAAACTATATTTTATGACTTCATTTATTTATTAAATAAATAGCTCTGCTCACTACATATGAGTAAAACAATTACAGGAGGTAATGAATAAAATCAAATTATTTTCACAATCACAAAAATACAGGACTAGAAACTTGTCTTCATTAAATGTTTATTTTCTGACATTTGAACTAGATTAAATATCACCTTGAATGCCTGTCAATTTAAGTTTTGGTCTTTGTCACATAATTTAACTAATACTACATGTAAACTGACTGTACACACAAGAACTAGTGGATTGCCTTGTAAATTAAAGTACCAACAGTTAAATTCATAGAATTCACTAAAAGAGCAACTTCTTATTTTAAGAATCCTTTTACCTTGTTTGAAAATATTCGAGACTGCCCCAGATATTTCAGAAAAATATAACACCTGTAACCAGAATTCTGCAGAGGGCATTTTCCACAATGTTAGACATTGTGCACCAGTTCATTACTTCCACAGGGCACTTAAAAGTTCTTCAAGTTAAATGCAATTTCCAATCTTAAAATATTCCACACATCAATAAGAGTTGCCCTTGGGTGAGCAGTTACCCTATCCCAATCAACAGCTACCTAATTTTTCCAGACCTGCCTGCACTTGCCTCAGAAGGACAATTCCTTCACTCTCTGATTTGGTTCACTTCGGTAGGTAAAAAAATGAGAATCTGGCATGACTCATTGGAGAAATCGTATCCAATCTTGCACAATTTCTTGAATAAGATCAGGAACCAGAAAAATACAGAGTTGCACTACCACCAAGACTTGTACCCCATCAAAAGAAATTTTGGGTATTGGTAAAATAATAATGACCTACCCAGCTCTGACTTCTTCCAATGCCTGTTGTGCAATAACATAAATTTACTATCATAACGCACTCAGGTTTTATGTTCTGGTGTCACTAGTCTTTTTAAATCTTCTAGAACAAGATGAAGTGTATTCTTGTACATGACAGAGCAAAAGGTCCAATTGAATACAGGATATTCAAATTGTCTTACTTCGGAGAAATATTTTGATAATGTAATTAAATATATATGAGCAAACATTAATATATAATGCCACAAGTATGTTCCTTCTAATCCTAAGAATTTAAAATGAGTGACTGAGCATTTTTCAGTTTTTGTTATCTATCTTCATTAGAAACAATTTTCAAAAATCTGCATGTACTTCTACTAGATTCAATACTAACAAATATTTAGTTGGACTACATATTTTAATTATGTGAATAAGAAATTCAACTGCTAATTAATAAGAAATGGGTTCAAAGTCTGTAATACTAAATATTTGATTTTCAGTATTGTACTCCACAGTGACAATCAAGAAGTGAAATTATAACATTTAACAGACAAGTCCTCAATCAAGCCAACCATAATAACTTCTTTTGAACATGAAGCCTTTACAAAATTATTAAAGTTGAATACATTACAATGACTCTTCATTAAAAGGGGAAACTGGGAAACTACGGTCACATTGGAAGACTAAATCATTTTAGAAATTTTAATACAAAAACCACTGGTAAAAAAGATGCCAATAAACAAGCTTCTATATATAAAGCACAAGTACCGAGTCAATACTGATTTATTTTTGACCCTCTTTGAGCTTTTCCAATTTAATGAAGACATGGGGAAAAATGCCAGCTTTCACTAAGTATTGCTGGGAGAAAAAAGAAATGATAGGTAACATACTTCTGAGAATGGCATGTAACCCTTATCAGCATCAAGTAATCAGTGGTCTTCTTTATCTATTGGATGTGGATCCACATTATGAATAGAAACAAAAAATAGTAAGGTAGCAACACTATTAGAAATATTCACACTACATATAATGACTAGTTAAACATTGACACTTGTAGCATAAAAATAATACAGCAAAAGTCCACCAATTTTGAAGTTTTACATGGTTGTGTATCTAGTCAGACTATACACAAGTCATGACAAAGACAAAACCTATTATCTACAGGCAATCACAAAGCAATTATTGGTAATTCATACCATAAGGGATGGAGATTCTTTGAGAAAAACCAGCTTCTTATTATGAGACTATTTTTTCATTGCAAAATTATTTCCCTAAAAATAAACTGCAAATAATGAATTACAACCCACTCTTCATCCATGATCCTTTTCCAAAATGCATTCTTGCCAATTAATATCAACTGGTAGTTTTTCTCATTACTAGGGACGGTTGAACCGGGGAGGGTTCTAACCCTACAAATCCCCGATGATATCAGACTTCACACACTTCAATCAATCAAATTAACCAGGAATCACCAAAAATAATAGCCATTCAAATAGCATCCAAAATTAGAGAAGATACATTTGACGTATTATTGTTATAATATACTTATTTTGAAAACCTTTGCACTGAGTGAAACACCAATTATTAATCTGGGCTGAATTGCAACTTAGCAGAGCAGTCATATAGCTGATACATTCAATTAAGGTTGTGGCATTGAAGTTAACAGTATTAGAAATGACGAGCAATTAATTAAAAGTCACACAAATTATTTAAAACAAATAGTTAAAGCATGATTGTTTAAAATAAATACTTAAAGCATGGTTATCAAGATCTTACAACGAAATGAGTATTATAGCATTTTCAGGCATTGTGATTCAAATAATATTAAAATGAACAATAGAGTACAATACACATCTTTATGTTTTGACAGGCACACTACCATTGTAAATCATTATACGATTACACAAGCACATCACCAAACGACAGCTTAAGGCAATAAACATAAAATCCACATTATAAAGACAGCATTATGCACAATACTTAAATGTCACTGAAATTCTCCAATACTTAGGAAATAGAATAGGTAGAAACATGGAGTAACCTACATAGAGGGCTAACCACATATTAAAAGGCAAAACATGCATGAATGGAGTTTGTGACCCTAGGGCCAGGTGTCACTATGGTCATGTCCTTAGTTCTATGGTTCATATGGATATCATCTTGACCAGTTCCCAAGGTCCTTTTACTCCTGTTTTTTCACACAAACTAATATGGTGTCAATTGAAAAAGAGGGAAGAAACTGATGGAATGGAGCAGGCAGAGAAGGCCAATAACAGTCTTAAAATAAGTGAGAGTGTAGATGAAACAAATAAATACACCACAGCAAGTATGATAATCTTCATCAAGAAACTTCCTTTTTTGTTGGTGTTTCTCTCGATTTTTTAAACCCAATATTCTCTTTAAGTAACTTGGCTGCTGTTCACAAGTTTAAAGTTTTGATAATGGTTGCACTTTGAATCTTAAGACGTCCAACGATTCATAATGTTAACATGCACTTGGTTGAAAAGGCATATTACCATTTGCTAAATAGGATTAGTGTGGGCCAAATATTTTCCAACAATTTTAGGCCCAAACTTTCCATGGGTTGTTTGTTAACTTGTAAAATGTTCACCTTTCAACCCTGTTATATGGTGGCAATTATTTCAATTGTGATAAAGGATAGCAAGCGAAGAGTTCTAAGCTCACCTAACAAACCAATCTTCGGGTAGATGACTTCAGATTTTAAGTATGTTGAAGAAAGAAAATAGTGATAAAAAATGTTTTAGGACTAAAATAAACAGCCTTAGCTGTAAAGCGGAGGAAATTATGAGCATTAATTATAATAAACTTTGCACTCACTTCCACAAACAATGTGCTCACTTGGCACAGCAGGTTTCAAGAGTGTCATCGTTTGGTATATCACCCGATGACTGCAATGTTGAAACCATTTGTCAAATAAAAAAATAAGTTGAAATGGATACAAAATTCATTACGACTAATATGGTTTAGGACTAATATCATTGATTACACTCAAATAGAATTTTCATGGAGTTTGAGCAGTCCTTAACATTCATCATTCAGCACTTAAAAATTATGCCTAGTTACCCTGTGTAAATACTATAAATTCCTTACATTTTTATAATTCAACAATGAGTCAACATTATTAAACTTTCTTCTTCATTACTACTTTTTAGTTACATTGTTCACTGATTTGTTAGTTTGGCTACTCTTCAAGAAAAGCATGGAGAAACTCATTCCTTGTTTTTTTGCATCACATTCTATACCCATAAAGAGTATATGAATGAAATTGATTTAATATATATTATTTACATTAGTTCATTTTAATGTACTTCACTCCAGAAAATGCATCTTTTCAAGTGAAGTCAATGGTTTCAGTTTCCACACCATTGTTTATAAGGACTCTTTCATCTCCTAGAAAATTTACAAAGAAAACTTCCTCGAATCTGGGTCAAAGGTTTCAAATCTTCAAAGTAATTGTAATAATCTTCTGTTAGTTGGTTTTTATATTATTTTAGGCTGATTCTAATATAACATCATTAAACCATCACACAATTATCTTTCCATTGTCTGGTATACTGTATCTGTATCATAATCAAATCACAGTAATCAACCCGAAGGTCAGTTTGGTAGGTGAGGGTCCGGTCAAGGAAAGGGACGTGGTGGACACTAAAGGGTCCTACTGGACGTACACAGAATATGGTGCACAGCTTGGGTGAAGCTGAGGGTGCCAAGAAGTGTCACCCGGAATTGAACCCAGGCCCTCTGGTCAGTATCCCAACACACTAACAACTGGACTACCACACCCCATACTCACCTACATATCTTCATGAAATTAATGGCCACATGGAAGTATCCCAGAGCAGAGAAGTACTGTCCATGGTATTCTAAATTAAACTTGCACAATGTAATGTTTCCAAAAATTTATGTTCAATAATAAAAAATACTGACCAGCTATTATTTGAGAGATTAGAATGAACAAAGAACTAAAGGGGGAAATTATGAAGAGTAAGCAAGAAGACGTTCACACAAAAGTATATATATACATAATAGTTTTAGAGACCATCCAAAGCCTACCTTTAGTTGGTAGAATTGATGATGATTATTTGAGAGCTATCCAGATACCATAGTTTTTAAAAAGCCAGTAGTGTAAAAAGGCTTTTCTGAGGCCAATAAATTTTACTGCTGATTTAAATGATGCCAAGAAGTTTTAAGACTTGCTGAGTGTAAATCATATGCAACTAAAGAATAATAAGGCTCAAATTAATTCCTCAATAAATTTAACTCCCTTGTAAAGCCAGCTCATCGTCTTACTTTAAAGATGTAAGCACATGGAAAATTTCTATGCAATTTTAATTCTCCAGGACTTATCATTTGTAAAGCCGTCATTGTAGTTCCTTTCCCTTAGCCGCCTGTGATATTAATGGATGACCTGGTACCCAAAAATTGGTACACAGCTTGGGTGAAGTTGAGGGTGCTCAAAATTAGACGTCACAGGGAATCAAAGCCAGGCCCTCCAGTCAGCAGCCCAGCGCTGTAACCACTGGACTACCACGCCCCTCAAAAACCACATAGCTTGGTTAAAGCCAAAGGTGTGGAATGTGGCATCACGTGGAATCAAACCTGGAGTCTCTCGCTAGAAGCCCAACACTCTACCCACTAACCATGCCTCATGTACTGATAGGTTCATAAAAAAATGCAATGAATAAGCTGCAAGAATTTCCTGATTTATTTATGTTGGTTTGAGCAGCACATGAGTAAATGATAAGTAGTGACCCACCCGAATGTTTGAAATAAACTTGAAAAAAACATTAATCATCAATTCAATCTCATTTTCGGGGAAATAATTCATTTCATGAAACCTATCATTCAGCTGGTCAGTATCTATGGCAAAAGTCACTCACAATGTTATTAGGTATACAGCTCAGATTGAAAAACTCACGTTGAAGGCATGAGCAAGTACAAATAATGCAATCCGCAAGTACAAATAAATTAAAACCACAAGAAGTGATAGTGATATCACATTCCATAATTATTAAATACTCGATTGTTTCAAAAAGAAAATGTGTACACTACTACCAACGTGCCCTATATGATTGCTAAAAGTTTGTTATCATGTGTACTGAACTCATATTGTCAATTGGGAAAATAAATGGATCATTAATTAACATCTTTTCAAGGAGGGGAAATCTGTCTAGCACCCTAAGATTGCTCAGATACCCATGGAATTAAAATAAAGCCCCCAGCACCAGGGAAAAGAAATTAACCCAGCTTATCCTTTGAGGAAGCAAATACTGTAGAGCATCACAATTAGCTGATGGGTACAGATTTGAGGAAAAAGAGAGTAAAAAGCATCACGAGACTAAGGAGTTAGCAAGGGCTGAGAAGTAGGAGTTTTTAGATTAAGAACTACCATTCCTTCACGAAAGAAAAGAAAAAAGACATGTTGAAGTACCATTTTGGGCTAGCCCTCTACAGTCACCAGCGTACAAAATATGGCAAATATGTGGAGACAAAATCCTTTAATTAGGTCCTTTTAATTAATTTTTGGTGAAAACATAAGGCTGTCCATAAACTGCAGAATCCTTATGAAATAATTAATATAAGTTAGATACTTAAAGAGAACATATGGTTATTTCAATACTCACTGACAAATCACATCCACCAGTGCACACACTAATGCTTCACACATACAGTTGTCACCATACACTTTTCCTCAAATATAGCATGAAAGGCAAATGTAATTTAATAACTTGGATACAAAAATATGCATTTCTTTTGACACTGTCACTTTGGACAAACTTCTTCCAATACTTATAAAAAATTAAAGAATTTATCTCCTCCAATGTTATGAAATCCACCATTGCCATTCATATATAACTGTAGCAAATTAAATTGTTCACATTACACCAATTAAAATGAAATATGAATTATCAATTTTGGTACTTAAGTAAAACTCAAAATAAATTTTAGTATTAAAATCCATCATTTTGCCCACATGAGAAAGAAATTTAAGCAGCAGTCTTGCAATAAATACTGCCTTTAGCCAAGTTTTTCACAGGGCCTTTACACATATCCTTGTTAGGACCTTTTGCCAAGTTGGAAGATCCTTGACGCAAATTGAAATTCACTCCTTTAGACATCTTACCAGCTTTACTAGTGCAATAATTTGAATTAGGGCCATTCCAAGTAACATAGTCGACTCTGAAAATTAAAAACAATAATTTTAGTAAGAGTCATTAATAAGAGTAATAATTAAAAATGTTCATCAAGCCTACAAGATTAATTTCTTTATATATAGTAACAAATGGACATGTCAATCAAAAGGCAGAAAATAAATAAGAAATAAAACTGTTCTAAGCTTAAGTAACACATTTTTTGGCCCCTAATATACAACTCCCAATCAATAGTCCACACAGAATAAGTGTGGTGAACATTAATATTCATTCTTTGTATCTGGTGTTGTTGCACTCGACATTTACGGCATTTCTTGATTGCAATGGACATAAAATCAATTCAAGGCTATGTGGCAGAATAGCTTGTAACTATATCCTGTAAATGGGGTAGAAACAGTAAGGATCAACTATATTCTCAAAGAGATATAAGGGAAACATTTTCATTTATAGGATAAATAGTTGATAACAGGTTTAACCCTTTCCCTGCCAGGCCCTTGCAGGTAGACTGTGCGAAAACTGCCAAGCCCATGCCATGAAGTTAG
>LYUA01000013.1:1003853-1016929 GCA_002093875.1 Calopteryx splendens
CTTCTCTCTTCGTAGATTTCAATATATTTAGAATTATGATGGACCTGAAAAAAAATGTTCGAAATGTAATGGTGCAGATATGAAGCTACTTACAAATTAATTATTCACATTTAATTATTTCAATTTTACTTGAATCAAAATCTATTTAGTGTAAACTTTATTATTTTCCTCTTGCGTAACATAACGGAAATATTGCATTATTTGAAAAATACATTGTTTGGTCGTTTTGTAGTCTCCTAAGTGCGTTATAAACATTTTCACGATGGTATGGAGCCGTGTTTATTTACGTGAATGTGTGAAGATTCGCGATGTCAGGCTTCACCTAGTGGACATTTTTCTTGATTGTAGTAAAATAAATAAACTGTATATTCCACTAATAATTTATTACACCACCATGGTTTCAACACTTTTGTGTTCCTGAAACCTGAAGATGGCTCATAGTGTTGTAACCATGGTCGCATAATAAATTATTAATGGATTAATGTACAAAGTTTATTTCTGTTTTTTTTCCCGAATGTGTAAAGTCGAAATTTTCTGAATATTTACGAAGGACACAAATGAAAGAATGAATAAGGGAAACAATTTCATATCTCATTAATTGTAAAGGTTTTTAGGTATATCTTAAAGCTCCGCAATATATGCCAGCATAAAATAACTTGATGATAGTCGTTAATGTGTGTGTCACTATCCATTATTAGATGTCCCGGATCACCGAGAATCTAAATTTGCAGTTTTCTCGGTTTGAAATCGGAAAAGCTTTTCCGTATATTGGAACCGCTTTCCATAATTTACTTCAATCAATTTCTACTCACAGGTACTGCTTGTTAGTGTAAATAGGTTAATATTGTTAGTCTTGTCACTATATCACCACCACAGAGACTAACCGAGAGTTTAATTGATGGGTGAGGGCAGAGCTTACCTCGTACTCTAACAGTAAGCCCTACGGCGTGTGAAATTTACACATTAGGTTAGGGGCGCCAGTTTCCTTTCCCTGTGCCTCCTGCTGTTTCTCAGATAGATCTGGTCACCTTGGGTTAAGCTGGGGATTCTCCCGCATTTGAATCCGGGCTCCCCAGTCGGTATCCGAATGCTCTACCCACTAGGCTACCACGCCCCTCGGTCATTATATATCCTGATTAATTGGAGAATGTGTAGGGTACCTTTGCGTCGATAAAATGTGTTCTCCATTGTTATAAAAGTAAGGGGGGCAGGTGAAATATTCCCTGGCAGCACTTAAATAAAATATTTTAGCGTATATACTTCTTTTTAATTATTCCGTCTTCTGAAAGACGGCATGCCGGAAAAATCGGGAGTCGGAAATAAAATTTTACGAAATGACCCCGAGCCATCCTTTATATATTTATGCGTCTTCTACGGGGTCAATCAGATTAAAACTTTTCAGATCATATTAAAACCTCATTCGCAGGTCCTTAGGATATTAGCAGAAGGGTGTACTGATGCTGACTTCACAGGGACTGAGCGTCCCTGAAGACATCAGGGATCCATTTAAAAATACTTTCTCGTACTATTGAAACCCTGAAGGCCAGAATCAGAATCAATCAAACCCTAATTTGGGATAGAGGTTCATTAATTTACCGGTCACAAAACGCGTTTATGAAACTGATTTTTAAAATTGTGTCAATACCATACGTTATAAGCTTATTTTTTTGTATTTACATAAATCGTTGTAACTTCTCATTAATTGTTCAAATTACACCAGCACATTATAAACGCAGAAAAGCCCACTAACATTTTATTGAAAAAATCATTTAATTCAATTCATATTCATTTTATTCCGTCGATGAACACGGCGAAAAATATTCTATGAAACAAACCCAATTCTCGAAAAAATACAATCTCGAAACTCACGTTTTTCTATTTAAAAATGCATGAAAATATAAATTTTAACTAAGCAGAAACTATTCTGATTTGTTATTTGTTGATTAATTATAAGTAAACTTTGAATTCTTAAATATCGATTTGAGTTTACTGCATAAATCTCAATATTAGAAATAATATTTCAGCAACACCTTTTTTTTGCAGCTCTCGGGGTACCGTCCCGATGGTTTCGTTCAAGTTATGATTCTGCGGATACTTGAAAGCCGCCGCAGTTATGGCTGGTTTCCCTTCATGGGGGTCCAGCGTGGTCATGTCCCGTCGCAGTTTGGTTGGGAGGGTTTTCGTTTCGGAGTGCTGGGTGAAGCTTGTCAATTTAGTAATTTCGTCCCCAGAAATACATTCCCACACTTATGCGTATGCAAACTGTTACTATACCCCTGAGCTGCATCAACGCGGAGGCATATATCTTCGCCCGTTACTCGGTCAGTCCGTACGCGAAGAATGGCCGCTTCATTTTTTTTTACCTTTATTTTAAGTTTCCGGACCGCTGCTCCTCGCTTCTTCGGTTTTTATTGGTGGTGGTCATTTGTGGCGAGTAGATCTCGGAGACCTTTATCTGCGAGATGGTGGGCGAAGATAAGGCTGGGCAAAGTCAACTTTCCCGTTTCCCTTCGAGGTATTGGCTGAGTAATTCTTGTTCCTCTGTATTTGGTCGTTCGTGAGATCAATAGAATCGTGGTGTTTCATCACCCCTAACCCGCAGTTCTCATTAAGATAGTTATATAGGTTCAATACTTATTTTTGGTGGTTAGAGTTAACGTGCTAGCCAGGTTATTATTATGGCAAAGGGCGTGTCTACTAAGCTAGAGATTGCGAATTCAAGCTTCACATGGGTAATATGTAAAACTTAGTTGGTTCTGCACTTGGGACACCTGTTTTTGGCGAATGTGGGATGAGACAATCCCGTGGGACTTTTTACTGTTATTTTCATAGTTGTTTAATCGTAGATCTTGCTTTCAGATAGTCGATGTATTTTTGCCTGTCTTGTTGAGATCCGGTTTTATTAAGTATCGTTAAATTTAAAAGTTAATTAATGTGGAGGTCCCCGACGGTCCCGAAGTTTTTTTTAACAAGTTAGAGTGCTCGTCAGTGAGCATAAACATGTTAACCGTAGTAGACATCTAGCTTCTATAAAACTGAGTTTTGGCTTTAACCGGAGTTTAAAGTTACCTTCAGGTTAACGAGATATCATCAAAAGGCCCGAGAGGATTGGGCTATTTTCAGTTTAGAAGATGTTATATTGTTAGAGGTAACCTACCGTATTGTGGTTTTGGACGACAGTCCCTACGTCCTGTCCAAATGTTGAGCTGCTACAACGCTTCTGGAAAATATATGTGGTATACTTTTATATTCCACAATATTGCTTTCGCCAGCTCATTCTTTCTTCCCCTCTTCATACCGTCCGAAGTGCCTTGTCTCTTCGCGCCACATCACCACACCCCCGTTTTTTTGTTATTTACAGCTTGCAGTGTCCACCCCGCCACGTATCTCCTTCATCCTCTCTTTCTGCCTTCTTCAAAATTCCCCACAACTTTACTCCATCAAATATTTCTCTCCTTTTCTTACTTGCCATCCAGCTCAATTTTTCCGTTCTAATCTAAATCAACATCTCAAAACCCACCTCTCTACGCCCATCCTGTTTCCTCAAAGACTTTCTGGGGCATGGAACGTTAATAAACTACTTTTTGTCTTAACTTCTGCACTGGAGTCTGTTGTAAATTGCCTCCTTGTACATGCTTCTTTTTCTTATTCATTTCTTATCTCATAACATTACGACTAAGCTCTTTCTCGTCTAACATGTTGCTCATATGTGTACTGAGTATCTCAGCACTTCCTATTCATTGTTATTTATTTTAATCCTACGCAACGTCTGTGATGAAGCGATTCCTTAATATTTTGTACTGTAATTGTATAATGTCCATACCTTACTGTTTTCGGGCCGTCGAGAATTTTTTCTCCTAACTAATTATCACACAAGCTCATAACAATAACATTCCACCCTAGCTTTTTTCCAAGGGTACGTTTTTCTTGGGTACAATTACTGTAGTGCTGTTGTGATATTGGCATGACTGTGCAAATATTATGTGCATTAGCGACTGTGGAGACTTTGCTCCCACCGCTCGGCCCTTGGTGTTAGTGGGATTCATTGTTGTCTGGTTTCTTTCCCTCTCTTTTTTATCATAAATTTCACCCATCGAGAAATTTAATTAGGAAAGTTATCCGTTGTCCTTCTCAAGAGTTTTTTTTTAACTTCGTAATATTACTGTTTTGTCTGTTGTTGTTAGAAGCAGCTTCAGTTTTCTAGTTTGAAAATTTGATATTTTTTTAATATGCTCATTCAGCTGCTGCAATTTCTGGAACCATGGTTAAACTATATATTGCGCTTTTTTCTTATATTGAATTCGGAGAAGCTCCATTTCTTATTTTTTCCCGGTGTGCCACAATAGCCTTTTTTGATTAGTCTATAAGGGAACTATTTGATTAGCGATTTCTTCTATGCAGTGTTCCCCCTTCTGTTGTATTGACTTTTTTAAAAAGAAGACACAGCAGAAAGAAAAACTCCAGGTAGTGTATATAGAACTGTGTACTTGTTCATCAATCGTAACTACTGGTACTGGAATTCAAATTTCCCTTTTATATGTCATCCTTGTCTTGAAAGGTTTCCTCAGAAATACCTTTTTTCCTCTGTTTGCCTGCCGTCTTCCATTTGCATCCAGTTGCTAACGAAATAAGGCCGAGAAAATCAAATGAGTTAGCGGTACTGTTACCTGTGTTCAGTTACGCTGTTTCGGTCAAAGTAAAGGTGTGTTCTCAGCCAAGGAAATTTTATGCTAAGCTCCATCTAGCCAACTTAGGATTTCAGTACTCAATAAAGTATTATTAATTTTATAGTATTTGTTGTATTGGTCCCCTAGGGATTTTAATGCGGAGTATTAAATGTGACGTATATATAGATGGAAAGTGTGATACAGGTGAGCCATCTCTCCATACATCTCAATTAGTAGAGAAGGAAGTTATCAACACAGGAAAGATGAAGTTAATTCATATAATAATGATTTTGACATTGTGAATTTTTTGCATAGCATCTAATAATATTGCGAAGTATTTATTTACTAATAATACGTTACTTCCATAAAAATATCCTATTCGTTTTTTTTCTTTATTTCATTCTTGGTCCATCAAGTTCGAGATTACATTCTTTTCATGACTTAGCATGATTAAGAACCACACATTTAGACAAATGCACTTAGGTGTTAAGAAAAATCGTTAAATGGAGTATAGTGGCTCGAATATTTCCTATGAGGAGGCTTTATCTACCCATAAAACCGTCGAACGACCCATAAAACTTCGATCTTGTGGAAATATCTGGTATCATCCATATACAGCCTGCCTTATGTAGACTGTAAAAATAATTGTAAGTAGTTGGTCCATGCCTATTACTTTCTTTGTCTGAGGCGTAGGTCTGGGTGTGTTAATTAAACGGGGTGCACCCTTACTGCCACGTATCAACCACGTAATTGTTAGGGTCTTTATATAAATTATATTACCGAATTATCGTTTAAATTCTTCGTTAGCTTTTTTCAAAGTTTTCTGATAACTTAAGCCGTAATCATGTTAACAAAAAGTATCGTATCGTGACGGACTCAAGTCTTTCGAGAAGAGACTATTTTTTCGAAAATAGGTTTTCGGGTATAAGTATATCTATGTAATAAATTGGAAAATATTAATCAGTGTTGTGAAGAATTGAAAATCCTTAAATGGTCTCCAGAATGGACTCCTTATAACATGCTTGATAGTTGTTTGTTCAGTTTCCTAATTTCTTCGAAGAAATAGATTTTATACTTTTTTGTTGAAATAGTACTGAACGGAATTATATTGACCGACTTATTAGGCTATCTGCGGGTTTAGTTATTCTTCTGATGAATAGTGGCTATAGTAGGAACATACAGGATCTAAAAATTAACTTTCTGAAGAAGTTGGACGAATTGGAAACGAGCATAAAAAATCCTTGTGTGGTGTGATAGTGTTACTGCTGAAGTTCTTGCTGGACATTTTAACTGATGTATTTTCCTGAAGAATTTTTATTATTACAACCATGTCAGTATTTCAAGGCCTAAGCTTGGTGCAGTTGTTGTATTTGTCACTACAATGTATAGTATCTGAGAATTGAACTATAAGACAATCTGAAAAAACACGTTAGGCATTATTTTCGTTCCATTTCAATTGAAGATCTAGTAATTTCTGGACGTAAAGTTTTGAAATCTCGAATTTTGAACATTTTATTAGTACGCTTGAACATATTTCAGTCGTGATTTTAAAGAAAGATAATTTACGTGTAAAATTATGACATTGGAGCGAGTCAGGTCCCGCTTTGGGGAAATAGGATTCGAGGAAAACCTTCAGATGCCGTAAAGAGATCTCAAAGTTTCGCAACGCAGTAAGGCTTTCAAAACAAACGTTATAGTGGGCGTTGATAAGCTCAGAGTTCTCTTTTTGTAATTCCAAACGTTTCATTGAATGGTGGCCAGCGGAACGGGTGTTTAGGCATGCGTCGTGTCGTTTTAGGGAGCAGGATAGGTGCCATCGGAAGTACGGGGAAATTTTTCCCCCACCCCACCGTCCATCTACGCATGGGAAATCTTCAATGGGGTTTAGTGTGAGGGGGATGGGATCCGTGAAGGAGTGAGTGTGGGATCGAGAGAGATTGGAACCATCAGACAATGGGTCTGGGGAACAGGAAGTGGCGTGAGGCAGCAACACCGGAGTATGACGCGGGAGAGTCGTAGTGTTACGGGAGGAAGTGAGAAGAGACAACGAAAAGGCCGTGATAATTTCATTCCCTACTACCATTGGACTTCACGGTTTGCCTTATAGTCGGAAACATTGTTATACACTGTCGCGGCGGTGGAGCCTAAACTGCACTATATAATTCATGTGTTTTGTAATGACAAGAGGCGTTGACCATGATTTTGTAACTTCTTACGAAATTTAATCAAAATCTTAACACTTAGTCTCCAATTTTCATTTTTAGTCTCCGATTTTCATTTCTCGCCTCCATGCTCCGATATTTTATAAATTTCGAATTCTGTCAAAAATCCGTTTAATGTGAACGGTAGGGAGCAAACGGTCATTCATGGTGATATAAGAAACGAAGTTCGCATAGATGCATGGGAGATGGATGGAGTTGTGCAGTTTAAGCTAGTCCTACAATTATTCTAAATACTTGTATTTAAGGTATCAGTTCCGGAGGTAATGACCTATATGAATTTTTATCTTGTACATTATTTTTGTTCTATAGAACTCAATTGACGAAACATGCAAATCGATTGAGATGAAGTCGTTTGTAGGTCATGTTAAATGCGTGTTCCAAATAGGAAAGAAAATTCTTATTTCAATTATTGTTTTCTCATGAAATTCAATCGCTTTTGTTTAACTAGCTGTGCTGCTGACCTCAAAAACTTCATCATGGCAAGGGAATTCGAGCCATGACCGGCTGTATTTACCTCATCGTTTCTTTTCCCCTTAATATAAAATCTGGTCCATAATTGTTGAGCTCACCTAGGGTATGTTCAGGTCCAGAGGGCCTAAAGGTGTATTCGGCAGTCACTGGAGTTTTATGTGAATTCAGAAATGTTTCTTCAAAAGTATGACTTGAAAGAATTTTGCCTTTTGATTGCTTATTTAACGAACTAATGCCACCATGCATGAGAGGATACTTCAAAAATACAATAGGCATTTACTTGCTACTGCGGTTGTCAGAAAATTATTGCTCTGCGACTTGCTAGGGTCTCAGTATACATTTGACTGGTAAAGTGAAGTTAAGACGTAGGTAAGTTGATGTATTCTTTTTGTGGTTTAAGCAAAATGCATGAATAATTTCTTATAAATACATATTTACGAAATTTTTCGTGGACTAGTGGACATGGGTACACACATTTAGTGATCATGCCCAAAAATAGATGCGTCTCCCAAAGTAGCTTGTGCGCCAAAAAGGACCATCCTACGTCATGAATGAACCTTCTCGAAACACAAGAAAAAGAGACATTCTAAAATTTATCTTTCTTATCTCCGAAATCAGATTTACGGAGGCCAGTAATTGCTTCTATGGAATTGCTTTGTTGTGCGAACAATATAGGTTTATAGGTTTTATAGTGATTTCAAAAATGAAGTGGAAACACTTAGTTCTTCATTCAATCTGCTTGTCGCTCTGGATCGAACCACCGTCTTTTCATTGAGTAGATTATATCAAACTAGATTAGATGTTGCATTTACTTTTTTTGGTATTTTCTGAAAACTTATGCCCGATTATCGAAACTGAAAGACATTCTCAATAGGTTCGATGTGCCATGATACCCGAATAATAAGATTCAAAGAAATATATTTAACAGGTTCTCTGAACTAATGTCACCCGTGTCTCTTACGAAGAGATATGAGGTAAGTATTAAGCTCAACGAATATTAGACTTCAGTATACCAATATTTGTTGCCGAATAGATTAAATTGGCAATACCTCTCTTCATTTTGTTGCGTGTTTTCGCAGGAAGATCGGCCTTAGTGAAATCTTTTTATGTGGTCCTTCCGTTTTCTGACGGATCCTAAATTCATATGGTAATACTTTTCAGCTCTCAGATATGAAAATATTATTTTTCTTCTGTTCTTTCTTTCCTACTCATTAAGTCTTTTATAATCGTTTTATTTTATATCCATCTGGCAACAATTTTCTTTAGCCAATATGCATAAGTACCCGACGGAACCCATGGGTTCTGGTTCATTTATCGCATTTTAACTTCCTTGAAGGCTCCGCATTCTCGTCAACTTTATAAAAATATTTAAAGTATTCGCTTATATATATTGCCAGGGGTGATTTATTTCTAAACTAATCTTTTGCAATACTTATGTTGTCATGAAATTTACTTTTTATGAACCTGATATACCCTATCAACTTCTAATTCTTAAATAGGCTCGCCATATTGAAAAATAGCGGTCAACTGGTTGTTTTTTTCAACCAAAATGTCTGTCAATCGTTAGCTACAAGACCATAAATGCAATGATGTATTTTTATTGATACGATGCTTTAAGTCCATAAATTTGTGGATAATTTGCCGTAGACCATTCATGAAATCCAAAACGGTATAAGCATCCCTTTTATTTTATGATCATTTAATGAATCGGTGAATCGTGCTCTACAATCAGGCTTAACGTGATTACTTCCCTCCTGCCATGATGATTATTCTCGATAAGGTTCTTGCCGAAGAAATGCTGCATTGTGCAGGAAAATATTTTTTTAATACCTTACTATTATGACAATTAATGTAAAATATTTCATTTTTTAAAACAGTTATCTTAAGTGTAATGAGCGTTTAAAATATATCGGTCTTAGTAAATGAAAGTGAAATTTAAGAAAAAAAAACTATCTGCGAACTTCCTCTGATAGATCCCAGATATGTCTCTCGGTGGTGTCATTTGATGGGTTTCTTGCCTGAATGTAACTTGATCATTTCCAGGAAATACTTGTGTGCTCAGATGTGCTTACAGCTGAAATTTGTAATGCTTCACATTTCATTCCGTTTTGATTTCTTTTCGATTTTATTGACGTTTTCCCTGCTCTTTTTGGAACGTTTTCATCATAATCAGAAAAACGGGAACGTCGTCCGAAATAAACGACGCGGCTGTAACGAACATCAGCATTGGCAGTATCGTGAAAGTTCCCCAACATTTCATCGGGTTCGTCTCTTCCTTCCAATAAATTAACCCTTTTACGATTATGTAAATTAATAACAAAATATTTACCACCTAGAACCACATCATATGTATAAAAACCATTTGATTCTTTGCATCAATCATGAGTAATTTGAAAGTAAAATCCTACATTCATTTGCATAGCTAAAATGTTCAAACGAAGAAGTAATCTATACCGTCCTATTGCCACTAGATTCAACTATTCTATCATTTAAAACTTAGTACAATTTAAGGAATTAGTGACGACCTGTAATTAGGAATAAGAATGCGGTCAATGGGGTGGTCATATAATTCTCGTCATATAATTACGAAATGCCTGGAACATGTTAAAAAATTAAATGTTAATTTTTATGAAACTTGAAAAGTCCGAGAAGTTCATTGCACTGTCTTTAAAGATCTAGATTTGGTGCTTAAAATAATTAAAAAATGTCTTTGCTAGGATATTATCCACATTCTGGTTGGTTGCATGATTCGTTTGACATAAGTTTATAACGTATACAATATTACTCCTCTTAGTTGAACTCTTGCCGGTAATAAATTAATTAGAGATTTGCCTATATCCGCATTTGATTCGTACCAGTCACTGAAATTTTATCCTAGAGCATGTGGAAATTTTACAAATCTAGAACCGGCAGCAATCTGATTAAAGTATAGAAAATAGACCCAATGCTTGAAAAGTCATGTATCGAAATTAGGCACTCTGCATCTTATTCCCAATAATTTTTATATTACCATTTCATGTGACCGTTTTTTTCCTAAATCGAGGTCGTGCTCCGGAAGTTGTTATTATTTGGATGGAGAGAAAAGACGGGTGAATTCCCCTTGAGAAAAAGGAAGGCGCGAAAAATATTCTGAAATTAACTACAAATCTTAACCTTCCCATAGAGCCTCGGGAGGGTATTGTCGTAGGGTAAGGAAAGGGGGGTGCCGGAACCTCTCGTAGGTACTGTGGGAAGGGTCTGAAACAATGCATCCAGGAAGTGTTTGCGTCATGAAGCATCTGCGAGTTTTCACATGAGATATCTCAAAATCTTTGACTGAATCCACCTTCCATCCATGAGTTAAACGTTAAAAAAAATGTAACCACCTCGGGAAAGCCTGTACAAGCTGTCGACTGGTCTGTGAGACAATGAAGAAAAAGATCGAATGGAAAATTATCGTAAGAGAACGATATGCGTTCGCGTTTAGATGTCGCTCCGATTTATGGAGTTCATCGAAATACCGTCCTCGAATAAACGCCATTGTATATCATTAAAATGGAAGTATTAAGTATCTGGTAAATAGTAATTTTTAGAATATTCAGATCCTTTGAACACACATCTTTGAACGCTTACGTCTTTTGAACACGATATTTTAAATTCAAAAGGGATGAAAAGCAAGTATATATATGATATTTTGAGATTTTCACTGGATATTCCCACCCATCGACTGACCTCGCGAAGATAGAAAACCCTAGCTAAGTTGCTGGTATTTGAACCCAAAAATGTTTTTGATGTAAAAGAATGGCAATGAATAGTATTCTATTTTGTTTTTCTTATTCCTTTTGCCATTGAAATATGGAATAATTGAACTAACCGCGTAATTCTAGCACTGACACCTAGTTAATATTGCACTGGTGTCACTTTTACTGGAGATGGCCCCTCCCATGCTCGGGAGTATTTCCCCAATCTTAAAATTAAGGGAAAATGAGTACATGTAATTGTTTTGGTTTGTAGAAGCATTGAAGATATTTTCGAGAAGGTAACGACATCCTTACGCCTTAATTACCATTCTTCTGAACTTTGCGATTTCTCCATTGGGAAGGAATTTTCTCACAATTGAAAATTACTGCGTTACATTCTAATGATTTATAGTATAATGGATCATAGCTTTGTAACTTTGAGTCCTGAGTTCGACTGCAGGTCTCTTGGAGTAAACATTTAAATAGTCCTAACTCTTAGTAGTTAATTTTTTTATCCATGCAAAAATAATATTTTGCGAGGAAATAGGTAAAGAATTAAAAATAACGTGAATTCAGCGTGTCGATCACGACAGAGATAATAGATATAAGTTGGGGTATTTAATATTGACTTTTATGGACGCGGATTACGAAATAAGTCCATCTGACATGCGAAATTGAGCTAAACTTATTCTTAAAATCACTGTAATCAACCCGAAACCCGGTTGGTTTGGTAGGTGAGGATAGAGCTCAACCAGTGCTAAGCGCAACGGCGTGTGAAATTCACACATTAGGATAGGGGAGCCAGTTCCTTCCCTTGTGCCGCCTGAGATTTCCCAGGATGTCCTGGAACCCGCAAAATCACACAGCTTGGGTCGCCCGGGCGTCGAATCGAACCCGGACCTTCCGGTTGGTAGTTCAGCGTTCTACTGGACTACCGCGCCATTATGAATTATTACTGGGAGAAAATAAACGAATTGTACTAGAACATATGTTTTACTCTCCTTTTCCGATTTTGTAGTAATTTACTATCGGGATCTTTAAAACAATGCATAGCGTTTTCACGCGATTGTTATCTAGTTCTTAAGTTTTGAGGGATATATTTTATGTTGCCTCAGAGCTTCTTGCATGGTGTGGCTGCAGACGTGGTCCGTAGAGAGCTGGAAGGCATGTTTTAACGCTGCAAAAGCTGGCAATCCTACACTGTTCCCTGTCATTTCCCGCAAAGTGTAAGAAGAGTTGCGGGATGGAAGTACCGCTTTCGTGCTACTTGAATCAGCATGGAACAAACTGAAGCGTTTTATCAATATAACTCGAGAGCGGTGTGAAGGTAGCATGTGGATATATGTGAATTGGTTTAAAGATCAGTTTTTTTATTAATTTCGGAAAAATATATTCTTAAAAACAAATTTCTTTTTAAGAAATGTGAGGATTCCAAACCAGATTTTACGTTCACCTTTTTCGGGACACCCTTCACATTTCACACTGTAACACGAGGCAAGGGTTCGATATGTCAGTCTATGCTAAAATAGATAAGGGAGCCGACATTTTCGGAATCCGTATCATTCCATAATCTGACTTCCAGAAAAGTTAACTATTTAAGGAACTCCATTCGACTCCAGTAATTATTTTATTAATGGTAATCTACCGGTTAAGGTAGGTTTCTGATGGACACCCCACTAGAGAAACTCTTTCTATATTCCTGCATACTTTCGGCCTCCATTCCATCCAACATGCCCAATCTCTTCCTCCCTCCCCCTCGCTTACCCAGTATTCTACCCTCTTTCACATTCTTCTTCCATTCCCAAAACTTCTTCGTTCGTTTTCCTCTCCGTCCATTTCACCCTTTCCATTATTTTCCACATCCACACCTCAAATGCCTCCAACCTACGCTTTTATTCATGTCTCAACGGCCAAGTTTGCGAGTCATACAAAACTACACTCCATATCAACGTCTTCACTAGTCTTTTATTTACATCCTTGCCTAAGGTCCTTGTCAT
>LYUA01000013.1:1023572-1040146 GCA_002093875.1 Calopteryx splendens
TATGCTCAGCAGCGGGTGACTCCGTTGAAGGTACTGTCGCGGCATTTCCCGCAGTTCCCTCTTTATTGGATTTATACTATTGTTGCTAATAATGGGGTGTCCATGAATGCCATCATCCTGATTTATTTTGACCCTTTCGGCTCTCTCGTCCCCTAACGTCTTTTTATATAGCACTCTTCCTCCGCCTCCACTCAAAGCTACATCACTCTTTGGATGTCCTTTTTCTAGAAATTCATTGACCATGCCGAGATGAAAGAAAATATACTCATCGCTTTAGTAAAGATCTTAAGGAATGATTTGGGTTAATGTCTTCTGTTAACTTAAAAATTGATCAAAATAAAATTGTCATTATACCTAATGAATATACAATTAGTACACGAGCCAATCCCAGCCAGAAGGTTATACAAGCCACTGACATTTTGTCCCACGTTGACATTTCGTTCAATAACAAGACGGAAGCTGTCAATAAATTATCTCAACAAGCTTCACAGACAGAGGGAGTGGCTAAGGAATCAGTAAGCTAATGCCGTTGATGGGTTTCTCCCCTATCTTCTCCGGCAGGGCGGTCGACTTGCTGCCGCTTCCCCTGGTATATTCCCTATGCTGTACACTTCCTGCCCGGTCAAACATTGAGTGAAGGTCCTTTTCGCTAATTATTTTGAGACGCGGAATCTTCGCTATTTATATATATATATATATATATTGTCAATTGTTCTTTTAGATTTTTCACTATTCCGTAACCTGCATATAACCTCACTCCTATTCGTAACATATAATTAGACGCAAGGAAGTCTCTTTAGACTCCGAAACGTGTAGCTATTTCGTCGCTAAGTCATTAGTTTCAAACCAGACTTCTGTTAAAGTAGTTGAATTTCCAATTTAGTACATCAAATGTTAATAAATTATCATCGTGATAGTATTTCTTTGGCTTAAATTTTCGAATTTGCAATTGTTTATTTTCACATGGCAAAGATAGCCACTTCTTAGGCTCTCTGTTGGGGTTTTTCATTAAGTAAATTAGGACTTCTAAAGTCGGTTTTTCATAGTAGGAATTCAGACAATATTTTAATATAAATGTTCATTTTTTAAATTTTATCTTACAGTATTTTAACATTTTATTCATGTCCGTCTCGTTCGTGTGTTTTTAGTCAATAGTTTTCTGGTATCAATAACGTGCTGTTTTTTCCAAGTCTTCAGTTTTGCGCGTGTGCTTCAGCTTTGCAGCTTCATTCTCCCCACAAACTGGCTCAATTTTATAAACATTTTAGAAACTAATGTTGTAATATTTTTTCACTGACCATTTACCAATAGGTCGTATAGCTAAATTTATAACAGGAAAATTGGGTACATTGAACGCAGTTAGGATTCCATTTTATCTGATCTCAGGGTGTCTACTCAGTCGAGAATCACTCAATTTCTTCAATGTTTGCGAGTAGGACCTATTTTGTTTTAGTTGGGAGTATGATTTGCGAATTGGTGATTCCAGATGAGTACGTTGTTTCTCTTCAATGTGAGACCAGTTCGTGTTTAGCGATTGCACGTACCTGGCGAAAACTAAAAAGAAAAAACTCTTCTTTGATTCCAGTGGTACGTGTTAATTCCAGTCGTACGTGTTAATTCCAGTGGTACGTGCCACGATGAGATATGATTGAGAAAAGTAGCTTGTCATATTACCTACTATTACACTCCGGAGAAACACGGTATGTTCTTATGAAGAATACTGGAATCTTCATTCACTTTGACGCGAAACCTCAATTTTATTCATTAATTCATTAGGCAGACTCAAAAAATTATTTTAGTTAAAACGGATGTCTTCTGCGGTCATCCGTTAACTTGTAAAATGAAAATGCAAAGTCCCGCAAACTCCTTAAAAGTTAATACAATGTTTTTAGATTTATCTCCGCCAGTGCCACGGTAAGATGGGCGGTAAGCACCATTGCGATTGAATCGAAACAACTTGTGATGCAACAACTATGGGTCCGCCGCTTCAATGAAGGGTTATGCCCTTCGATGCATAGCCGCCTGTAACTCGGAAACTGGGCACCAGATTTGGGAACGGAAAATAAGGATATTTTTAATCTCTATCAAAAATGGCAACTACAAAGAGTTATGAACGGATCCATCAGGGATAGGGTGGGAATGGGAATCTAGGAAGTGAGTGGCCATCATGACAATCCATGTGTTAATAATGACAGTGATTATATTTTTTTTAATTTTTACGTTTGCCTGCAATGATTTCATACAATGCGTAGCTCATTTCCAAATTTCTCTCCGAGTTATAATAATTCTAATCTCCTTTATTCCTATCTCAGTTGTAATGAATGGATTGTTATTCTGTTAAATCAGTTCTATCTACGCCTCCAGTACCCATTACTCGATAGAATGGTACCTGCTAACATTTCATGTACACCTCTCTACCGTAGAATTTTTATTTGCATTTCATCTTGCGTGTGGGAACTGGACGTACAGAAATTACAGTCCGTTATAATTTTTCCTTGTGCTTATCCCCTTACTTACGTTTAATGGGTTGTGAATTGATGAAAAAATCAAGACCTTACCAAGATCACTTTATATCCCAACTCACAACAAAAGAAATACACGAGACAAATGTATTATTGTGAAATTGTAAAAACGAAGTCATAATTTTTTTAGTAATACTTGAAATTTTTTTATAATTAATCTAAGAAACATCATCCTCCCTATTGCAGGTACATAAATGAAACAGCGTTTTAAAGTCACTTGGGATATAAGAATAACCAAAGCCCCCAATTAAGACTTTCAGCTTTAGATTGTTGGCGCTGTTTTCCCGCTGAATCTACCATATCATTAAATTATCACCCGTGACACCCAGGACTGTTTCGAAATTGAAATAGAGAAAGTTCGAATAATTTCTCATTTAAAAATAGCTGAGTTTACCTAATTTTACGGTTTTTTAAACTAGCGTTTTCCGCTACTTAAAACGTATTTTTAAGGGGGTCGGGAGGTCTGCGAGGCCAGATAGAGTTAAAAAAGGAAGGAATGGGGTGTAAAGAGGTCGAAAATCGCGGACTTTTTTTATTGTAGTCCTGAAGTGACGAAGCCTTGCCCGCAAATCCCCTTTCCGTATGCCACTACTATTATCCTGACCAAAACCTTCCCCACGACTAACGGGATTAACGAAACCTCCTAGCAACAATGTACGGAAGCTCTTTAACCATGGAGTACCGTCTAATTCAGCTCCTATTGTTAGTCATTCATTTGGTCCATAATATTTATCCTACTATTTATTCCGTGTTTTTTAGGGCTCTCTTGAGCTCCCGAAAAACCTGTGTGGATAGTGTTCGAAAAATCTACCTTTTTTTTCAAAAACCCTTTGGCGGAACAAAATAATTGTTTAGACAATTTTTAGACGAAAAATTTCAATGCTGAACGCGCGTTCAGAGGGGAATTTATTATCGCCCGCTACTAGAGTTAACGTAGGGCCCTCGAATCCCGATTCGCAACCAGACCGCACATTTTGTCGTGTAATAAAAAACTTAGAATAATTTCTTTTAACTAGGTACTTCATTCATATGTAAATTATGTTTGATATCGTCGAAATACTTATCCCATAGTGACAGAAAGAAAGCTTCCTTTCACTTGTGCATTGTCCGAGGAAATTTCACTGGGAAGCTCCTCTTTTTCAGCGGCGCAAATAACATCGCCACTTAAGTTGCAATTCCCTGTTTCCACACGACAGTTCAACTTTCCCAGAACCCCGAGGAGTGTACGGTGGCCTTTTGTGGAGCGTTTCTTCTTTTCTGTGGACATGCCTACTGTTAATTAAAATAAAATATCGGATTAATGTTATTTAACTATCCCTCATGCTGCTCATTTATTCCATTTGCCGAATAGTAATTTGTATTTAACGTATTCCACGGTCTTTTAAGGTTTGCCCACTCGCTCATATTTCATGGTACCATTTTGGATTTTACGTTTTGTCCGTTGTTGGAATCTTGTATACCATTAATTTTGACGTTATTGCTAAGTAAAACGCTGATATATTATTCGTGAAAATTAATATGTCCTTCTTTCTTACAGATGGATTGCTCTCACCTTTCAGTGGAGTGGTTATAACCGAGCTAGGTCCTAACGAAGGAAGCGTGATGACCACTCAGGACCAAAGATTACTTTCCCTGGAGAAGCAGCTAAATATCGAATTAAAAGTAAGTGTACTTCGAGAATTGTACCCCTCCGGACTGAATTCAGGACAAAAAGTAACCTGTTATTTTTTTCAAGGTCAAACAAGGAGCTGAAAATATGATCCAGAGTTACAGCAGTGGTGGCCATTCCCGTGATAAAAAACTCCTGGCCGAGGCGCAACAGATGTTGGGAGATTCAAGAGCCAAGATTGAGTATCTCAAGATGAGAATTATGAAAGTGAAGCAGAGTAAAAAAGAAAGGCCAAATAAAAATGGAGAAATGGCGCAGAAAGGTTTGTTTAATCTCATAATTTTTAAAATTCATATTTCTTGGTTTTAAGAATGGCGACAATTTTTTTATTAGATTTAAGATTGTCCCTTTTTGAAGCAGAAGTTGAAGCCGTTATACTTCTCGAAAGAGGTTAATGATGTTGAGAACTGACCGGTATGATGAGCTCGACACCCTTGGCTGTAACCTGGTGGAAATTAAGAATATTGGGTAAAACAAACTTGGTCTCCATTTCACTAATTACTATTTTGCCCAATAATTAACCATTATGCCAAAATAATTGACGTGGTTTTAATAGTGTTTCGATTGCATAATGGAGATGTTTGTACAATGGGATTTGAGAAAACTGGAATACATTTTAGGTGAAATATGTCTTGAGGCCGTGTCACATGGACCAAGTTTCCGCACAACACTTCGTCCGGAAAAAACGTACGATAGGACTCGCTAGCAACTTATCTTGTGGCCGCACTTTCAAACGATACAATTTCAATAAAATCGCGGACAACGACTTGGTAGGAATTATTGTTATAGTTGTCATCATTTCTCCAGAATATGACATGAATATTCCTCATCGGAGATTTAAATTCCCTAGCCTTCATTGCAGTTTCTAATGGTGAGGTACTATTGCTCATTCAACACTTTTGTTGTTAAGAATCACGACTTCACGCTCTGCCCACTTTTGATAAGTAGTTGTATACAACCTTGGCCGTGATAAAACTCGTGGGGAAAAATAGTCTGCACTCGTAAAATTCTCATACGATTTCCACGCAAGCAATTTTTTGATGCGAGTTTTATTAAAAAGTTGGCCCATGTGACAGCTTTTATATTGTTACCTACTTTTTCCCTTGAAACCATCGAAGAAGTGTGTACGGGTTATTTTTGGTAGTGAAGATTGTCGCTATATTCTTACAACAAGCACCTACTTTGTGTTACTTTCCGTACGTCGACGACTTTTGTAATCCACGGATGTCCAACTACCTTTTTTTTGGGAATCGCTCTCATTTTAAATCAACTAAATTGGATAATCATCCAACATTTTCACTGCATCACTTCTCCACTTTCGCGGAGATGCCGGGCATAGCCGTGTATAACATCCGTGAGGTCATCTTGCTGCGAATGGTGTAAGGTCGATGATCTCATTGCTTCATTTAATCGCCTGAACTCTACGTAGTGCTTTCTCCGCACTCCAGTAACTTGCGTTTGAACGACAGATGCGCGACCTTTCTTGGCATACGCTGTTATGCGTTGGCAATTCAGGGTATTAATAGCCTTGAAAATGTTTTGTTTTGGCCAACTATTGTGAAATTTTTTGGTCATGTCTATGTCGCTTGCAACATATTGACCTCGCCTAAACTTCCATTAGATTCATTTTTGTATTTGTAATTACTGTCAATTGACTACTATGAGGTAAGTAACCTTTTTCATTTGACCCAGAACCCTGTAAACTTAGGTGACTTTGCTGTGAGCTTAAAATATTTCTGAAATAGGTAGATATATCGTTCCACTATCACATTTCCTGATTTAAAATTGCTATTTTAATACTTTCCCTTATATCACGTTTCCATAAAACATGTAACTGGCTTCCTTACCAACTCAATGCTTCTTGGTAATCCCTGCTTGCGCTACTTAGGATGCTACAAAATTTAGTATTATGTTGGCCCTATCTCATTTTTTTCCAAATACCAAAATCTCCTCAGATTCCTCATTGCCAGATTTTATGACTCAAAGGTGCTCAAGAGGCCGCATGAGATCAACCGGTTGATGTTAAGGTAAATCTCCGAAGGTGGTCTCCGCTGATCGAAGTAATCTGTAGATGGCTGCCTTATTTCCCTCCATCGCTCAACTGTGAAGATAGATGAATGGTTGGTTAATTTCCAACTAGCTCCGAAAAAATTGAAATTAGCTCCCAAATATGTTATGTCAGAATGCCCCGTTGTAACTCGAATGACTTTACTCTTAAGAAAAGTGGAATAATCCCCCACCGAAAATAATTACAAATATTTTCTCTATTTAGAGTGTTGGCTCACCTCCAATTCGCTGCGGGTGTGCTGCTCTATCCACGGACTAGATTATTATCGCTGTTACCGCGATGAATGAACATAACGCTAAAGAAAACCTTCTTAAAATTTCTTGTAAGAAAATCAAATTTTTTATAATTACCGATGCTCGCCACAACTAATTGGACTGGCAGTGAGTCGCCAGATATTCTGCAGAGGAAATTCGCGTCGCGATAATGTTCTAATAAAATTTGTAATTGCGTTCAGGTCTCATTATGTAGGTGCTCAGATCTATCTAAAAAGGTGTACTCCCTAATTCTAAAAGAAAGAACAGAATTTTCCTTTCGCATATTTGTGCTTTTCTCTCACTTTTCGTCCTACATCGGTGAAAGCACCTTGCAGCAACATTTGGTATTGTTCTAATTTCAATGGAAGTGCTTCAAATTATAGTGTACATAATTACGAAATTTGATCCCGGATCTTCTCAATCTTCAGTACCCAGCCATCTTAATTCAGAGTGGAGATCAGAGCTCTTGGTTCTCCCACTTGCGGTCCTCTTTTTAGCCAAGTAGGCATTCAAATCGTGCTGAATAAGCCGGAGCTGCAGCGGATTTTCCACACATTAATGTATGTATGTGGATGTAAGTCCCGGACGAAATGTTGTGTGGAAACTTGGTCCATGTGACACAGCCTCAAGATATATTTCATCTAAAATGAATTCCCGTTTTCTCAAATCCCATTGTACTACATTGTACATACATCTCCATTAAGCAATCGAAAATAACATTTGTACGAACCATCTCGTCCTGCGAAATTTTCACGCCATTGTCGAGAGATATTAGTGTCTACGATTAGGAGTGTTTCTCAAATGTGCTCTCTAACAGCCGACATGTTACAAAGTTTAAATACTTTAATCAATGAATAAGGGAAGCATAGTTTCTTAAAGTACCTTTTAATTTACGAGTATTTACTTTTTGTAAGAATTAAACTGATGTTAGTCATTATTACACTAAGTTTCTAATGACTTTTCGTCAAACCATTTGGACACTCTCGATGGCCAACGATTTCATATCTGGCCATCTTAGCAGGAGGCGACTTTATTACCATGCGTTAATGATGTCGGAGAAAAGTGGTAATCTCGTTATGTTGTTCAAGTTATACCGTCCTAAATTATATCGACCGGTTTAGGATACGGAATAATGCTTTTTGAATATGAACTCAGTCCTTGTGTATGTGTGCAATAGATATCTCTTCTTTCTCCTCAGCGTTCTAAAAACATATAACGCTACTGCCGTCTTAAGTCTTAAGTTATCTCTCTCGCAATGACGATTCGATCTTGGGCCGTATCGTGGAAGCTTTCACTGGGAGAGTGGTGTCCTTTAGAAATTATGGTCAGGTAGGGCTCATTATTGGAGGAAAACGTTGCCTTTTCGGGTAATTGGAAGATCGCGTATGTTGACCTTCAGTCGTCCACCTCAAAGGCGTGACGGATTCCCCTCTCACGAAATGTGACCTTCGGGCTCGATAGTGCCGCCGGAATGCTTGGTGGCGTAAAGGGAGTTCGCGGCCCTTAACGAAGGTCGATCGACCCGGTTGTCGTAATATTTGATCGTCATTGAAGAATTTTCCATCTACGTAAGAAACCCACAGATTTCCGCGTAGTATCCTAATCTTAGCAACTGAAATCGAGGGTTCCAGAAACCGAATTTTCATAGCACTAAATTAATTATTTACTGAATACCTGTCCATCCTCCAACGTTTATCTGGTCTTGTTTCTATATAACAGTGAATTTTTTTAAGGTATAATTATTTCCGGTTTATTACTTGAAAGGACATTTTTGTTAATGTGATTTGAAAATAGCTGATTCCCATCCACCGTCAATCAGTTGCACGTAAAAAAGTAACTTCCATGTGATTGTTTCTCCAGAAATTTCAAAAGTGTGTAGCCCTATGTTTACTTCTTTATATTTTAATTTTTATTCAGTAATTCAGTAAAAAAAAGTATATATCATTTCAGTAATGTATATCATACATATTAAAACTCTGTTTTAGAATTAGAAAATGAAAGATGACATTTAAGGTAATTCTGGCAGGCCATCGTGGTCACTGATCCACCATGCGACCATTAAAGGAGTAGTATGGCTTACAGTTTATGCTCTTAATAAATTTAGAATGAAATTTAGGAGGTATATGAGGAAGCAAGATAAGGGTACCGCCTTGTGGTTCGGTGATCATAAGACCTTCAATACGCAAAAACTTGGCTAGTGTTTCTTCAAGTTGTGGTCCGTGGACCATAGGGTACAGAATGAAATGGAGCCACTAAATGCCGGTCCACAGAGAGCTGATAGGAAAGGCATTAAAAATATGTGATAAGAAGCTTTCAGGAGTTAATTGCATCATTTTCTTTACTGATTGCAGTAACTTTTGATAAATTTTGTAAAAAAATATTTTCATACGCTTAATGATTAAACTCCAGATTTTATTATCGCCTAAGCTAACAACTACATTATTGCTTGGAATCTGGAAAAGATCTCCGATCCGCCACGCAGTATACGGCAGTATGATAGACAAAAGGTATGCTGTACTAAGTATTCAAATGGTGAATCGGGATATATAGGACGGTACTTTACCGCCCGTGTTGCTACTAAAGCTCCAGTAGTCATATATTCTTCCCCAAGTTCATCATTTTGTGTGCGAAGAACTTACCTACGATTCTTGCATTCTGTAAGTAGATTAAATACTCTTCCACAGTACAAGTTCCTACCAATGGTTGGAACCTATGGTATGAAAACTAGGTAGCATGACGTAAGGTGCGAATTCTAGGTACCTGGGTACCATTACCTAGGGAAATAACCATAACCATTTCTTGGTACTGGTGCTAATCACTAGTTGCTGCAGCCAAGTTATTCAATTAATATAAGTCATGTGACTCTTCTTTGGTCTTCAAAGTACTGCCGTTGTGTCACCCGTAAAAGAAAGAAAATTAGGATACTATATAACTGATTTATAACTACATACTTAACCGTGACCGATACAATATGTTTTGGACTGTTAATACTTGGAACTCTACTTTATTGACTTAGTCATTACTAAATGCGTCAACTTGACGAAAATTACTTCAATATTTCAATTGCATTTTATGTTAATTATATTTTTAATAAACCAATCATTCTTCTCGAAATTCGAATGCTCTAAAACTATTAATTTCATTTCCTTTTTGAAATACATAGAAATATTTGGTATTTCGGGTCTGTAGAAATATCTTCCGCGACCTTAAAACGTCAATATTTTCACGGTTAATTTGCCTAACTAGTTGTCCTGGGAATTTCTAAGGCTTCATTATTTCTCAAAAAAAATTTCCAGACGTCAGTTGTTCCACCTTTCAGAATTATTTTGCCTCACTTATTAATCCTTTTTTGATTCCTGAAATTTATAGAGCTCAGGCGGAAGGGTAAAATGTTTTTATAATTTTTTTCTTAATTTAAACTACATTCTTGATACATGATAATGCTGAAAGAGAAATTTCATATTTAAAGAGCTAACCAGTATAACATCCTTATGAAAAGTATATTTATGATAAACAATCAAGCATGATAAATGAATGCATTGAAGATACCTTACAGCATTATTTTACACCCTGAAAAATAATTGTTGTCCTCGAAAGCGTGAAAATATTGAAATTATTTACTTCAGACCACGGAAAACCACATAATATGCCCATTTTTCTGATTAAAGAAGCTAGTCAGCTCAGTAAAATTTGGAAAAATAGGAATTTGCGGCGTAAAAGAACTTCCTGTTGCGTTACTTCGTAAAATTAAATTAATGCCAACAAAACAAAATGTATCGCGTGAGATTTTATCATGTACACTTTGATACACCGCCTTAATTTATCATCGATAATGATCTCCATTTAAAAACTTCACATGGTTTACCACCCGTACCATATCCAGAAATGATCTTCATGAAACGGAAGGTAGAGCGATGCAATTTTCAGCACTCCACAGTCACTACTCTGGTGTCCAGGTTTGTGCATTTTCAGGGGGGGAAAACTAATTTGCTTAATTTTATAATATTTTCTACGTGTGATTCGACCGTTAGATCTGATTGAAGTCTCATTTTTGCTTTGCGTCTTTTGTCAGACGGAATAGCTCCATAAAGTTTTAAAATGATAGACGCTAATTTATTAGACATTAAAGGATACTTATCCAATTATTTTAGCCAATATTCTATTAGAATAATAGCTACATCGACTCATCTAGAAGTTATTAAGCATTTAGCATCGGCCTACCTCTTTTCTGTGTCCTTCCATTGAGTTTATTCATAATAGGTTCCATTTTCACTCTGCCTGTCGCATTACCGTTGTGGAGCTTACATTACTAAACGCATTGCATTAGTAATTAATGCTTTTTAAAGAAACGTGTAATTTTACAATTTATTATGCGTACTTTTATGGGCGCTTGCCAAATGCAGCTGGCAAAAAATTGCCCAAGTTTCATGCAGCTCCCGTTGGAAACTTGCCATTTTCCTCTTTCGTTTTATACCACGTGCTTCGTCGCTTAATTGCATCCTTTTGGCAATTTGACCATTTTGATTCTCTAGGACTTATCTTCGTAGTGCAAAGAGTATTGGAAATATGGTAATAGTGTATCAGCCAAATGCTTTATTTTTTATTACATTAGGACAGTATCTTTAGTTAGATGTACCCGCCATGTTCTGCGCTTCTAGTTTCTAGTTTGTACATTTATGGTAAGGATGATTTTTTTCGGTTCCTAGTTTTCCACTTAGTCTCCGTAGGAGTAAAAGTAAGTTCCATTTAATATTTTTTTCTTGGTCCTTTTTTGTATTTTTTCTACTATCTGTTTTGATGTAAGTTTGTCATCGTTGGTCTAGAAATGGCGGAAGTCTTTTGGCCTTGCAATATATCTCGATGAGCTAAACTACGTTTTGTAAGCGACTCAGTATTAATTCCTTATGTTGGCTAGATGGTGCTAGAGCGAGCGTATGATGATTTTTCCGGGGAGGTTTCTTGTCAATCCGACTTCCGCCCCAATCTAAGTATGATGTTCATGATTCATACTGTATAAAGGTGATGATTTTTAGTGCTGGATAGTGCCATCCACGTGAGCGTATCTATGAAAGCGACAATGGCCCTAAATTGATGGTAATCGAAGGTATCGAGGTATATAATCCTATGTGAGGAAATACTCGGCGATAGTTTTTCTATCAACAGGTCTTCGCAATTAGTCTTTGTATAGGATGCCAAGTGGGACACTCATATTTGGTGGACAAAAGCGCGTTCATTTGAATAAATTCAAATAGGTCATGATAAAATTATTATTACTGTTTTCTTACTGTTGGAAATGTAAATTTTTAAACTCGATATCCCAAAATACGCCCCAAAGAGTTCATGCTAACCCATATAGAAATCATCTTTAATCCGGTCCTGGTTTTTAAGTTATTATTTTAGTAACATTTATGTGATGTTTTGTGTTGATATTATGCTACTCGCAGAGTATTATATGCACTTTATGCAGTCTCGAGCTTATTAAGGTAAGGCATGTTGTGGCCCAACCGTTGCAGGAAACTGCGTATTATTTGATTTGAGACAGTTAATACTTGAAATCTTTGCAGACAAGTACGAGCCAAATCTGGAACTTCCTCTCGAGGAGCGTGTGGAGGAGCTGCGGCATCGCCTTCGAATTGAAGCAGCCGTGGTAGATGGAGCCAAAAATGTCATTCGACTTCTCCAAAGCTCCAAGGTGGCGGACAAAAAGGCCCTTCAAGAGGTTGGTGCTCTATTCAAAGGACACAGAATTAATTTATTCCAAAGTCGAATGCCTTCTTAACGCCATTTTTTAACTAGCATCGCCCGTGCGTCCTTTGCCCTCAATTTTATAAAAATTAAATACTTACTGAAAGTGTATCGTTTTATGTCCGACGAATATTGCCAGGTTCAACCAACTTCACCAAGTTCGGATTAAAACCAGCAATATTTATGTTAGTGGGTTTTTTTCTATATTTTATAACAAAGCGTAATTTCTGCTTAATAAATAATGTTACTAGTAAGTAATGTTAATAACAGCCACGCATTCTTGTAGTATTTTCCACGTTTAACGTGTACGCAGTTTTTTCTCGCCGAGAGATGAAGAAAATATGGGAGATAACTTAAAATGTAATCTAATATACGTGCATATTACATTAGAAAAAACCGCGTTAAATTTTAAATATATTCCGTGATAGTATTGGGAGAACCTGTGAAGACGTAATTAATTGAAGTCCCGTAAAAAGCATGCGTTTGTTGACATATCTATGGTTGTCTCAAAGCTATGGCATATCTGGCCTAGACAAGGCGACTTCCCTTTTCGTAATCCCTGGGGGATGCCCTGGCAAAGGCTCTCTGCATCCGGTGTGCGACTTCTTTGTAAGTGCGCCGCAGGAATTTATTCGGAGAAAGGTTCATCGTAGGTGGACTCAGTGTGAACTTTCCTACCCTACTTCTCTTTTTCGTTTTGAAATAGTGCATGATATGATCCAATTATGTATTAATTTTTCCTTCTTTAATGTTTGCGTCCATTTTGGATTCTGCTCTTCATTCTAATATTGATCCCGGAATATAAATTTGATTCAGATAAGTTGTTGAATGGTTTCGAACCATATATAATATTAGATTATAAAAATTAATATTAGTTACTCAATCGAAAACATTGAAAAGTTCATTGTTATTAACGACGGTCATTTTAAAATATGTACATACCTAATACCTGACTAAAATGACTGAAAATAGTCACTCAGAAAGTTAAAAATACACAAAGAGAGTATTTGTCTTCCTTTGTTACAATTTAAGTACGTACTGTGAATTACATTTGCTTTTAAATGCGCATCACAGCTGTATTTTAGTCTCTCTTGAGAGAAGAAATCCGATAAGTTAATCTGAGAATTCGTCACTGTTGACCTTTCTATTATTGTTATATTTATTCTAGTTACAAACAAGTGTAATTCAATTAATATTAGTGATCATTTAAGTTATCTTTTTTGTTTATGTATGATGCTAATTAATGAAAGAGGGTTTTATAGGTGATGAATGACCTCATATATCTCTTAACCCATTGGCTTGTGAAATTCACGTATTCAGGATAGGGATCTAGTTCCTACTTATTTCTTGCCTAAGTATGGTTTATCGAAAAGATCTGGTACCCAAAAAATCGCAGGAATGGGACTAAATTCAGCGCCGATAGAGATGACTTGAGTCAGCTTCAATTTAATTTTTTTGTTATGTGGTAAAGTTTAGACTGAATAGCTTACGTGTTTTTAGGAAAAATATTCGCGATGTATAGTATGTACAGTAGATGGTAAATTAAATTGACCGGAAAATGCGGAAATGATAATTACTTTAAGAAAGAGGCTCATCAGTATTCTTAAAATCAGAATTCTTAAATAATTAGGGGAAAGGTATAGAATTCGCTTTGCGCTAGACGCGATTTGTGGGTAGTCGAGCAGCAAAGTAACTTCAAGTATATAAGGCGCAGGTGACTAAGTGGTAGGTTATCGGATTTTAAGGAGTGGTGGAAGGTTGGACATAAATCCAGATTCGGCTCTGCCATGCTCTCAACGACTATTATCCGGAGCTCAAAGTTCCATTCGACGGATGGCGTAGTTGTGATCCTCGGCTTTCGAGGTAAGTAGCTAAACTTACCTACCGAGGGATTGCTTAACCCGGTATGGGCGTAAAGGGCCTACTTTTCTCCGTGGCTAGGCAGCACCGCGGGGGCCTTAAATGTAGTACTGAACATTACTCCAGGGTGTCTATTATGGAACTTTTCAATTGATAGGAATCGATCGAAATGGCGTCCACTGTTATCTCATTTCTTTGAAAAAAACTTATATGCTCGGCGGGCCAAAAACATGAGGAAGGAAACTTGACAGCAATGAACGCTTCCTCAATCGAAAAGACTAGACGGAAAAGTTCCGTACAAGAAGAGGAGTGCTGAACTTTCAGTGCTTTCCAGTAGGTCGCAAGTAGAAATACCACAAAAATCTCCTCCCACCGACTTTTGAACCGCAGTCCTCGTCAAAGGGGAGGCCGGTACTTATACCTTCGCACGAAATCGACCATGTTCGTGTCGGTGACCTCTCTTGTGCATTCGCATTGTGTTCGTTTGGAATTGCAGCCAAGAGATTCTAATAACTCTGCGGACGTTCCAACGGTCTGCTTATGGCTTCATATGCATATGGTTAATTAAGAGCAGGCGGCTGGGCGTGACGAGATCACACGAGACCGGGCAGGTGAAAGAGAATCTGGCGACTTAGGCAAAAATTATGTCGCTGTTTTAGGCTTTATTTGAAATATATGCCATTATTTTTTAACATCCCTTTCCAGTAGTGTTAAATGTTTTTTTCTTCATTTTGTAGAAGGTAATACTGAACTGCCAACCTTACTCGTCAAATGGAAGGTTAGTTTGATAGGCGGAGGTAATATTCAATTCGTATTAACTATATCGAAAGACAAAAGCAATGATACTAGTACCTTAACATTCCTAAGTGAATGATTTTAGTCCTTAATGTTCATTTTCTTCGAAGAAAACAATAGCTATCCATTCTTATGGGTTTAATGATTCTAAACCCAACAGGGTAGACACTGTCAAGAATATAATGTCATTTTGATTCCAAATATATTGTAAACGGCCTGCTAAGAAATATTCGTTTTAGAGCTTTTCATTTAGCGTTTCAAAAACGTAATTCTATATTGTTTGATGCCCATCAAAATTGATTTTTTTTAAGGCCTTTTTCAACATTAGTTCGTCCTCACCTCGAATATGCGAGTGTCATTTGGAGTCCTTTTCACAAAATTAAGGTTGACATCCTTGAGAAAGTGCGAAGGTATAAGTGGGTGTTTGTTCTATAAAGAAAATATTATGTATTGCAGACTTGATTAATCTTTGTTATAGGCTTGGTATTTAGCCTTTATCGCTGAGGCGAAAGGTCCTTGACAATTCCCCTTCCTGTACGTTATTTTAAGTGGAGTCTTTGATTCCAACGAATTAGTTGGACTCTTTGTCCTTTCGGTTTCTCTTTGGAAGCTGCTACATTCCCCTCTTTTTGCTTTAGGACTAAAAATAAGGCTGTCATTGTCAACTGCCATATAGTTCATGGATTGCGTCGATTGTTTTCTTTAATTTTCTATTTGGTTGTTAAAAGATAGGTTATAAATTCTATTGTCAGACTTCAGTACTATTTTACTGGTATTTCATTCGGTTTATCTTTTTGTTGTTACTTGTTAGAATATTTATATTTTCAAATTTTATCTTCATGCTTTATTTTTATTTAAGTATTTGTAATTGGGGTATCCTGTTTCTACTAAATATATTATTATTTTTAAATCATGCATTTCGGCTGAGGGGATACGACTTCCTTTTTCTATGATGCCTCTAGTTAACCAAATAAATGTGGTTAGCAGAAAATCGCCAACTTAGGCCAAAGGGGATACGGGAGCACTCCCAGGACCCCATTCCTGCCCACCAAGTGATTTATGGGGTACATCGGGGAAAGCGAAGGAGAGAGGGAAAATATGGCGTATGGTGGAGTACAGTAGATTATGGCTTATGTAATTTTTTTGCTTTTTGAACGAATTATTTGCGTTTTCTGATTGGCATGATGCTTTTATAGACTGCTGACTTGCATCAGCACCGTCGCAGTTTTGGTTCATGTGTAAGAATTAAAAGAAGCCTGGAACCATTATTTGCCTTCCTACCTTGTCCAATGGCCACACTAAAAAACAAACTGATTAAGTGGTGTACTCGTAAAGTGATTCCGGCGTACAACCCAGAAAGGAACTGTGAGCTTCGAAAATGTGTCTTCCTTGATTGAATTGACAGCCATACCGATTGCTTGACGTAAATAACTAACGACGATAGAAAGTAAAAATTAATCTGCCAACGATGTAAATTAGATATTCCCTCGTCACCATCGACTCTTTGTTTTTTTGTCCAATTTCTGTAAGGTTACAGAGTTACCCCCATCCAAGATCAAAAATAATTTTTTATCTATCAGTTGGCGTTACCGGCGGCTCTTGGTAAACCAGAGAAACTGGTATAGATGTTGTTTTCGGCCGTTACTTGGTGGAAACGATTC
>LYUA01000013.1:1056164-1066371 GCA_002093875.1 Calopteryx splendens
AATCATTCATAAAAATTATAAATATTATTGTATTTATTTTATCACACCCTGATAAATGTATTTATTAGGTTTTGCAAAACCTTTAGTGAGCTCAAACAAGGAAAGCAGTTATAGTCAGAATTTCTTTAAAGGCTCCCCTATATATAGAGAGATGTCTGCATGCATAATTTATATTGCTGATAAACAAAATATATTCCATGATTACTCTCTTAAAATTAATATTTTCCTAGTTAAATGTTTTAGTTTTAATGCATTATTTAAATAATTTTATTACTTAACATTTTCCGCTTTATTTTGTGTAGATGAAATAATGGCTGTTCTGAAGTTGGACAATCAAACTGTTGGCCAGACTAATTGGCGACCTTGTTCTCAACAGGCATGGGATCAAAGGTAAAGTTATAGTCTTAGAATTGTAGCCCCTGGACTGTGGTGGTGACTGTGGCGGATCCTTGTGATGATGACTCTTGTGAATTTTCTAGTGCAATATTTTGGTCCTGTCATTTCTACCTTTGCATGAAGAATCAGGTTAACCCCCTACCTATTCATGATCTCCCTCCAGCACTGGACTCCAATTTTGTATCCCAGCATGAATTCCTCACAATAGGCATTTGAGTTGGGTGCAGTGTGACTGGAGTGGTTTAATGACAAGAGGAGAAACATAGGATGGTGTCTCCTAAAATATCTAATATTTTGATGGATGTCATTTTAAAAAGGGGATGTATCAATGGGTGAAAGATTTCATCCAAATTTGACTGTTAGATTTCTGTGAACTTCATGATTGAAGAAATTCTGTCAAGACAATCTCTAACTTTTAGAGATAATTGTGTTTTTTGTAAAAATTGCACCATGATTCATATGCCTTACTTATTACCACATCTGAAGTCTTGCCTGTGTGCCAAATAGTTAACATACTAGATTGTTAGATCGTCCAAGTTAACGTCTCAGGGTCTATGGTTGAAGTCTATCTATTGGCAGTTTTTTTTCAGATTTGTTATGCTTAATTTATTTTGTTTTTCTGTCCAAACTTGACTTCTTTTGGTGCCAGAATTGTTTTAATTTTTCCTTCTGTTGGATGAAAAATCATGGATTCGAGTCCTGCTTTAAAAATCAGTTTCATCTAAACTTTCATGTATGGCTAAAGTAAAGAGTAATAAATAATATGGGGGTTTCATGAAAATTAATAGGATGTTTTCCATTTGATGTCATAATAACACTCAGCCATTTCATTACTGAGAATTACATTACATAATACATAGGTAATATGTCGTATAGTCCTCACACATTTTATTTTCTTATTCGGGTTCCGGCATATAAGTATGTAATTCTTAGGATAATTCTCACTTGAAAGTGTCTTATTGGTTGCAAAAAGTGGAAGGTTTTTGGATTAGGTGGATCTTTCTACTTTTTTGAAAAGTTCTATAGCATGTGTAAAGGGTTTCTTGTTTTTGTAGTAGATATTTTGTGCCAGGAGATGACTTTCTGAAGTGTCCTGCTGACCTTCACAAGCCATTTAAAGCCTAAATCTGAATAATAGTACTGATTTAGTAGCACCAGGAATTTTTCTCACTGGAAAACTTATCACCCAAAATAGTTTTGAATAATTCATTTTCATTCTTGTTTTTGTACAAATTCAAATGGGTGCCTCAAGAGGAAATTGATTAGAGAGATACCGCTGTATCCCTGCAACAATACCAAGAATGTGATTATATGACATAGTAAGAATGTGATATTCTAATTAAGTTAGCATATCTATTTACACCTCCAGCCAATAGTGTGCTAAGTTATTGCATAAACTTGTTGCATGATCAAACAAACAGGTATTCTATTTAGAAAAATCAAGCCATAAGTGATATTTATTAATAAAAATTAACTACTCATTAGAATATTACTGGGAAGTATAGTAGGCGTCTCACCTTAAAACTCTCGCCTTGGCTGCTTTTCTTTGTGTTCAAAAATATTTATTTTGACCTCTGTATGATAACAGCTTAACCAGAACAGCATTTATGAGTACGGAGAGCACTTCTTTAATGTATGGATTATGTACATCAAGGCAAAAATACTTCTAGCTCCATAAAAATGCGTCAATAGGTGAAATATTGTTCAATTTAAAGTTTTTTTTTTGGCTAAATCTGGTATTCTGTGGGATTTTTTTAATCCTTGGTTTAATGGACTACCTTGAGATGATAAGTTTCAATGTTTCTAGTATTTTTTATATATCCTGTACAAGTCATTCACTTCATGTGACGAATGAGATTTATTCCAATTCTCCAAATTATTTAATTTCATATTCCTTTAAAAATGTAGAAGATAAGGAAACTTTTGTTGAAATGATGAATGTTAAATTGCTTTTCTGGAGTTAATGTAAGGAATTTCAAAGTAAAATTTCCCATTCATTTTTATATTGATCATCATCATCACTGATACTAAAATAATATGCGGTGCCTCATAGCTCACAAAGCATGTGAATAATTTGGAGATGGTTTTTGACTGTACCTTACAGTATCATGGCCAGTGACACTGCCTGACATAAAATTGTTTTGAAAATTTTAGTTCCTTTGATATGGAATTAGTATTATTTTGGTTTTTTTTGTGAATTGCCTCTTTGTTTTGCTGAGAGTATGTAGTCAGCCACCACCTGATGTTGAAATAATTCCTATGTATAATAATTGTCATTTTAAACTTTTTAGGTTCAGTATAGATCTTGATAAGTCCAGAGAACTAGAAATAGGTATATTTTGGAGAGACTGGCGGTCTCTTTGCGCCATTAAATTTCTCCGCCTGGAAGAGTTTATTGATGATGTACGTCATGGGATGGCATTGCAATTGGAACCTCAAGGACTTTTATTTGCTGAGGCAAGTTGCTGAACTTATGTGTTAAAAATCTTTAATCTCATTTTCACTCATTTTTATTTTCAATGCTTATCTTACAGATCAAATTTTTGAACCCCATGATTTCAAGAAAACCTAAGCTTCAACGACAAAAGAAAATTTTTAAGCAACAGGGTAAAAACTTCCCCAGACCTAATCAAATGAACATAAACGTTGCTACATGGGGTCGATTGCTCAAGAGATCTAATCCATCCATGCAAAGTAATCAGGAGAACTGTGCCAATGAACCCAATACACCTGGTAAGTTTATTTTTTGTCAATGTCATATTATTTTTTTTACATCTGTTCACTTAGTTTTATTATGAATATGTAATAATTTGGGGAATGGTTCTACTTTTAGATTAAGAGTGCATTTCTGGAAACCTATAAAGTTAATATTTTAAGCCCTAATTGAAGATAATAATTGAAAGTTTTATTTTCTTGCATTGTGTTTATTATGTCTTCTTTTTATCTATTTTATTTTAAAGTAGAGCTTGACTATGTATGTAACTCCAAAATAATGCTTTTTTAAGATCTTATTTCTCTTCCACTCATTAAGTCGTACTATTCTTTTCTTTCATCCAGTGGACCAATTTTCCCGCCATTCGGGAAAAGCATACTCTTTGAAATTAATGATTTAACAGTTGTATTGATCTTCTATGAAATCGATATTGGATTAGTTAGTAAACATATTTTGCTTTTAGCTAATACCATATGTGGCATTTTAAAGACAATTATGGACTTTGACACTGTTCTGTAGCTTATTTTGTAGATGTAAAAATAATATTTATTAATATTCCAGAAAAATATACACCTGATACAGTATTAATTAGTAATAAGCAAGATGTTCTCTGTGAAAGTAGGCCTTATCGTGGTCACCTTCCTGCAGTTTTGTGTTTAAGCATTTACAACGCCTTAAAGCATTACTTTCAAGTGAAAATAAGTGAAAAAGGTACGATATGCGTGTATTATAGATTAGCCTTCAGTACAACATTATTTCAATCCAATCCGTTTGTGATTAAAAAGTGGATACAGAAGTTCTTTTTCTTTTTCATAATACCTTATAGTGCCTGGCAAGTTATTTAGGTTGTTTAAAAGTGAGTACACCATCAAAAATGTGTTTGACTTTTTGAAGTTGAAGAGAGTAAGATTGTCATGGCATGCAATGTACACTTGGTTATCAGCTTCTTAAAAATTAAATAAATTCTCTAATAGTTGTTATGTGCATTTAGTTAGATGAATGCTTTCTGTAATACTGATTGTAATGCACCTGTCAGTCTTGATTTAAAGTGAAAATTTACATTCACAAACTTATCTTACCCATTTACATCCACGCATATATTGTTCAAAATTACCCTTTATGCTTGAGTATGAGGTGACTTGAGCATAAATTGAATTGTATTTTTCAGTCTAATGTATGAAATTAAATCCTTGGTTTGAGTATAACTTATAGGTGACAAAATAAGTTCAAGTTAATAAAGGTGCATGCACAAATAAATATAATTTTGAATAAATAAATATGATCCATGTTAGCTGTTAAAATAATTTACATCCTATAAAACTATTTTTCTTTTTGGAATCTGGTTTTTCATTTGGTTTCAAGGAAAATTTTCTCACAGATGAAATAAGTGCATAGCTTAATTTTAAATTCAATTGTTCAGATGTGAAGTTCTGTTGTAGAAACTATGGGGATCTGAAAGAATATTATTGCCGATTGGATAAAACTGCAGTTACTCTATTGCTTGTCAAGTATTTTACTTCTCAAGGTAGTAAAAGGAATTATAAGATTGTGATAGCAGAATTCTATTGATTGAACAAAGAACAAAATCACTTGAATACATTGAGAGGAACATATCATGTAAACAAAGGTGTCTCATTGATAGAATCATGTGTAGGTCAAAGGACTTGATCTTGCCAACCAGGTTGATCGTGATCACTAGAGATACGAGACCACATTCCCAGGTGATTTAAGATGGTCATTGAACTCTTTTCATAGAATTAACAAAAGGATATAGAATATGGGAATAATTTAATTTATTTTCATAAATGATTTCGGTAGATTCTAATAAATAACACAATTTTAACATAAATTACCAAAACCGGTTTCAATTAAATTACTCAAAACTTTGCAGCAAGTATTCCAATTAGCCTATTTCTAAAATGGAACAATTAAACTTCATTGGCCTTATAGAGAATTATTAGTAAGAAAGAGCTACCTTATTTTTTGATTTTTCAATAAGGTGAAGATAGATTTTCATTGGCCTTCAAGTCCAAGAAATGTCTCAACTTATGCTCAAATCTCAAACATAAATGGTGAATGTTTTGTGTCATTAATATTGAATGAGAACATGTTTCTTTTACATAAGATTGTAAATTATAAAGCAATATTGATCTAACCATCATTCTGAGAATGAACCCCATGTGTATTAATTGTACTTTGCTCAAAGAGTGTGCACAGTCAGTGTCGCATTACCCATGCCATATTTTATCTTATCAACAATTAAATCTCCTCAAGGGCAATAAAAATCCTATAAACAGTCTGGTATTATACATTTTGTTTGAGTGTATATCCTACTCCAAATTATATATTGTATGTACCATGAGATAATTGCAAAATTTTTGTAGTCATTACTTACCTTAATTCATTTTCTTCAAAAGTCAGTTATGATAAATTTAGTGTTTATCTTTAAGGTAATTCGTCTTCTAAAACTTGAAAGTACACATTTTGTAGTGTAACTGGTACAGTCCAGTTTCTTTTAGCTGTCTTGTCTTTACATAAATAGTTAAAGGGACTGTTTTTGGATCAATATTCCACTGAGCCCTCATGCTCAATTTTAGTATGTATTCCTTGCATAAATAGTGTTTAATTGCACATGCCACGTCAACTCTTCCTCATTGAATATTACTTACAGTTTTGAAAATTAAGCTTCTTTTATTTAGGTAGTTTACTTTGTGGATTAACATTTAATAATGCTATGCTTCACTAATAATGGAATCATTCATTGATGTGACACTAATGCTAATTAATGTCTCATCCTTATTCCTTGGGAAGGTCAATGGTTTTCAGAATTATATTATACTGTTAATGCTTATCATACAGGGATACTCAAAAGTATAACAGGAAAATGAGTAATCCTAATAATAGGCAGATACTCAACCACCATACTGAGAACTGTTATTCTGTGATAAAATCAGTCTTAATGGATTATAGTTCTTTGAGTGTGATTGGACTAAGGTATTGCTGTTTCAGCAATATTAGTGCTACCATTCAACTTTCATTTTACTTCCTTTATCAAAGCTGTATAGTTTGAATACCTATAAACTGTATAGTATGAATTAAGTACATGAATCGGTTAAGTATCTCTTTATTTTCTATTCTCATCCAATTGGTGTAGGAGGAGTGATATTTATAAAATGCTTTCACGGCTTAGGTCATTCGGATGTTCTATAATTTTTATTGTATAATAGTTATCACATCTTTTAGTTTGAGGTAGAATTGTGTACAAGTACTACTTCATTAGCCAACGGACTAGTCTAGGTGAGTTGGCCAGATATACACTGATTTAAATAATTATTTCTCAGTAAATGAGTATTATTTGTTAAAAATATATATTGCTTTGAGTAATTGTTTGTTATTAGAGAAGGTTTGGCAGGTAAGCCTCTGTTAATGAGCATGATGATGTAATAGGGACTGATTCAAAATTTTCTCTAATTGTATAATACTTCCGAAGTGTGATTTCACAAACTAATTTATGTGCTCTTCTTCCTGCTGATATTTTGTGAATGTTGTAATTCTGTATGATGCTTATAAAGAATTTCATAGGAGTTTTTAATATGGTATGGGTGAAGCACAAGTGACTCGAGGAAAAAAATCTTATTGTAACACTTAAATTAGAATAGGTATATATAACTTGTTGGCAGTGTAACTTCTAAGGGCACCTCCAATGATGGTTTAGAAGCAAAATTAGCTCTCGAGGAAGAGGTGGTGAATGGATTACTAAATGTACTGCATGGGTGAAGCTTCTTGAAAGCATTTCCATATGTATGCTAGTTAACTCACTCCACTACTTCCTAAGGGTTGAGGGGATTCGGTTCAAGTAAGAGAGGGCTTGTGTTTCCCTTAAGATAAGAACAGCGTTTTGTACAGTTGTGGCCGTATTCAGTTTCATATTAATGACTGCCTTCATAATTGAATCAACCATAGTTTAAAATAATATAAAATTTCCAAAGGCATTTATGAGTGAGTATGTAGGCTATAAAAATGTTGGAGCATGATTCTCATCCAGGAATAAGAGAGGGTATTTGATCACATACTGCTGCACCTCTATGTTTGCAGCCTGCACCCCTAACATTTACTATATCACCATCCTTAAAAATGCAGATTAAAGCACTTAATTTTAGCACAATGTTCTCAGGAAAGATACTACTTATAACATCACCTTATTTATTTATTTTGTCATATATTTATGTATAGTGGTGGTCTACATTACATATACAATGTGAGCCAAACTAAGGGTGGTGATTCCTTAAAAAGTCATAAGTATCAACATCTGCCAAAGGAACAATTTTTACAGAACAATAAGCATTTTAATTCTAAGATCAATTTTTATTTTTCTTAGAATATCATTCTGAATACATTTGGAGGCTTGAAAATATGTGTTTATGCATTGATTAAGCATGCCATATATCTCAGTAAAATGTAGGCTCTCTTATCATGCAGTTCAAGTTTGTAACTCGTACAGACTTCATTATAATAAATCCCCAAAGCGAAATGAAAGGAGACATATTTTTGGGAGCTCTTGCACATTCCAGTTGTCTTTGAGAATGGATGACTGCTTGCACTAAACAGTGGTGGTGGCTAGGATGTAGGGGAAGAATGAGAGGGAAAGTAGTATGCAAATATGTGATGATGGAAGGGTAGGAAAAGTGATGAGAAATGAAAATGAAGTTTCATGAGAATACTTGAACCATGGGGGTTATTGATTTTAGACTCTGATTGGTCACAAGCCCTAATTTATGTAAAACAATTAATGAAAGTTATTGGTGGTGAGTAACTGTTGATGTCGTAAAGCAATTAATTAATCCACAAAATTCTTATTGTTACAAAAAAGTTATTTCATTTGTTTTAACATGTTATGCAATGTTCATTAACATGTGAATAGCCATGTTCTGTATTGTCAGCTTGCGTAAAAACTGATGAAAAAACAACAAAAGGAACTATGAAAAAAATTATATGATTGAAAGCTATTTTTCAAGGATCTGGTCGCATTTGTAAGAAGTGAAAATTCCAATGACAAAACTAACATATTTTTTTCTGTATTGTATTAAATGCATAATGGTTTAATTGGTCAATTGGTGTGTATATCCTAATCAAAATTACCTAATTTAATTAATGCTATAAACACATTTTCAATTTACTTACTGAATTATAAGGAAGTAAAGAATTTTTTGGTGTGAAATCAGGACTGCAGTTATAGTCTTTTAAATAGAAAACTAATAAAAATGTTTCAGTCAACTTAAGTATTTTTCCAATTCAATGATATCAGACTCTCTTTTGTAAAATCACATCTTGAGGAATTAAAAAAAAACTTTGTAGATTTCTCCAAAGTTCATGGCGGTTAAACCAGTTTCATCACACTTGTGGCATCTTCGGGTACAAAGTTTTTACAGGAAATGAATATACTTGGAAAGCACAGAGAGGTGGGAGGGGAATTTTTGGTATTTCACGGAGGGGGGAAAATGTAGGAGGAAGAAGGGAGCTAGGAAGTTATGTAGATAATAAAGGTTATGAAATGTGGAACACTATGTATTTATCCTATGAATTTTTATTAAGATACGACTAGTTTCAACCCATAGGGATCATTTTCAGGAACATAGGATGCCTATGCGTTGAAACTAGTTTTACCTTAATATAAATTCATTGGGTATTATATAGTGTTCCTAATTTCATGAACAGAAATTCCACATAGTTAAGCCTGAAATCATCGAATTTATGAAAGGTTAAGTGAGTGGGGGAATGTGAAGCTAATGGGTTGAGCTTGGGGGGTTGTGCATGCAGCTGAGGGATTTTGGAACCATGAAGGGAGAAAGGGAGTTGGGTGATGGTGAATGTTCAGGTGAAGAGACCCTATTGTCTATGCGTGAGGGACTTATCAAGAATAATTATTTTACGTTTACCTTCATTGTTTTTTTATTTGTATTGAAATGCTTACATATCTAGGTATATATTCTTAGTTTAATCTTCGTAAATTTGACATCATATCTCAGTTGAGGATCAATACTTTTTTCTTATTCTTCTAAATCTTAAGCTTGTGCTATCTGGGTTCTCTAATTGTTGTCAATCATGTCAATAAAACGTATTGGACAAACTTGACCCATGCATTCAGTTTTATCCATAGTTCCTTTGTTGGCCTACACTATTTTCTTCACCAAAAATGCACTCAGATATAAGTAAATACATGGTTCCTTGTGTGATGGTTGGGTGTCTGACCTACCATAGGTCTTATTTATTTTTTATCACTACCATTTTAAGTGAATAAGCTGATATGCTAATATGTCATGACCAACAATGAGTTTTTTTTGGGATTAATTCAACCAATTTCAATGAAGTGGTAACCTTTGTATCTCACCATTTCTTATATTCACTACCTTTCCTAATTCATCAGACCCTCAGCCATTGCAACTTGTATATGATCCTGCAACAGTTGAGGAGAAAACGGAAGCTCCTGGTGAGCTTCCTGATCCCCTTGCAGCTGGACTGTCAGGGGCACGACCTCTTGGCCTAGGAATTACTACATCTTCTTCAACCTCATCCATTTCTTCATCATCATCAACAGCTGCTACTCCATCATCACTACCACCACCACTTCCTGACACTTTACCTCCAGCAACCACTTCAGCATCAAGTAAAAAGAGGGTGCCACCACCTCCAAGTGGTGTTTCTCCACGGCTGGATGTAGAGGTAAGCTTTCTTGTTCATATTCTCAAGTTAGTATTTAACACTTAGGGAAAATTTTAATTCCGGTTGTAAATTCACAAAATGGCAGAAACTCATAAGTGTAAGGTAACAGTCTATGAAAGAAATGAATACCTAAAGAGAACGTTTGATATAAACATCCATATGTTCATGAAGTTTAATATGGCTAAATATGCATATTAATAGTTTTTGAAGGTGACAATGACTGTGTTGGAAGTAATAACTTCATATTTTAATTATTAGTATCATTTCAATTCTGACTCCTGTTTTTCATATGTTTATTTTGATAAGGAATATTTCTGAAGTCAGTGTCCCATGATAAAAAATGTTATGAATATAAAGACGTACAATTTTCCACAAAAT
>LYUA01000013.1:1085782-1098556 GCA_002093875.1 Calopteryx splendens
TCTACCCTCACCTACCAAACCGACCTTCGGGTTGATTACTGTGATTTGATATATATATAAATTTGAAAAATTTCATCATTGCATGTATAAGTATGTCCCTAAGCCTGTTACTCTTATTGTAATCAGTTGTGTTTGACCCTGTGTTGTGGTTAAGGTTTTACAATTGTTATGAAATTTTTGCCTGGAAATTATGCAACTGGGTCATGTTACATTGCTCATGATAGCATTTTGTGTTTGGCTTTGTCGTTTAACCCCCCTTTCCTGCATTTCAAGTTTCTACCTTGTGTTTGAAGATATCTTTATTGGTGAAGGTGCATTGTCTTGATTTTCATTACCTATATGTATTGTTTCCGTGACTGTTACTGTTATTCACACTATGGAAGTTATTCAAAAAGAAATTATCTTTGTTTATTTGAAAATTAAGGTGATTTTATTATTTTTTTGTGATAAATTTTTAATGATAAAAATGTTAACCTATTAATTTGATGGCTACAGGTAGGAAAGAATTCTGTTACTTCATAAACTTTCAAGGAATGTTCAAATCCATCCTTTGCACATTTCTTTAGTCATAAGTATATCAATCAGTGTTAATGCTATGAGTTTCAGGATAATCTATTATAGTTTATAATATTTTTAATTTTTTTTGCTTTGACCTTGTGCTATTTTTAATAGAATACTATACTTATTATTTTTCTATCCCCTTTTTCTCATAAGAGACTTTTTTGAAAACAAAATATTATGTATTTACCTCTATCTAATACCATAATATTGAGGATTGTATTCCAAGTTATATCATGAATGCTATTATTATTTTATTTCTTCTAGGTTTTTTTTACTGTAGAGTTTAAACAAATTTATTTATAATTTTAGATTTTAATTATTTTTTTACTTAAAATCAAATGTAATTATGAAATTTCTAATAATCATACCATGAAATTTTCCTTTATGACTGTTAGTTATATTTGTATAACTCCTTACGTTGCATCATCTGGTACATTGCACAACATCTAATTGGTGGTAAATTGCTATATGGTACATTGCAAAATATGTACTTTCTGTAGTATTTGTTCAGTTTTACTGAATGCTTAAGAGTCATACAAAGGATTCAAATTTTTTAACTAGTTATCCCATGATTCTATAATTTTCGTGGCTTAAATACAACAACATACTACATATGTGTATATGCCAACATAATTTTCCTTGTTTTCTGTGGATGTGATAGATAACATGAAAGCTAAATTTACAATTTTTCAGGGACCATATGACCAGCCAGATATAGTGCTCGGAAATAATTCTTCAAATGCTGGTGGGATTGGTGTTATTGCAGCTGCAGTTGGGGGAGGAGGCAGAAGCCTGGATTATCGGGACAGTGCATATGAGTCTAGGAGGCATTCACAATATTCAGGAATGTCTATGGAAAACTTTAGACTTATAAGTGTTCTAGGGAGGGGCCATTTTGGAAAGGTAATGAACTTCTCATTAAAGATAGTTAGCAATTTTCAAAATTTGAGCTCACTAATTTTTTATATATTTATATTTATTTTATATTTCCTTAGGTTATCCTCTCTCAGTACCGTAATACTGGTGAATATTTTGCTATCAAAGCCCTCAAGAAGGGGGACATCATTGCACGAGATGAAGTTGAATCTCTTCTTGCTGAGAAAAGAATATTTGAAGTGGCTAACAATATGCGTCATCCTTTCTTAGTGAACCTATTTGCTTGTTTTCAAACTGAGGTTTGTGTTTATTGAAAAAGTTACTGTAGTTAAATCTTTCAAATTACCTCAGTTCTTCTTTAAAATTTAAATATCATCATTGAGCAAAATTAAATTTCTTTTCATAGTGCCATGTCTGTTTCGTCATGGAGTATGCAGCTGGTGGTGATCTAATGATGCATATACATGCTGATGTGTTTTCAGAGCCTAGAGCTGTGTTTTATGCAGCTTGTGTAGTCTTAGGACTACAGTATCTTCATGAGAGCAAAATAATTTACAGGTAATGGACTAATTTGCCGCAGTACCATTTATTATTTATTTACAGACCTTGGCAGGAGCTGGTTTTTTTTATTATAATCTTGTTCCCTGCTCAGTTAAAAATTTGGCCTTTTAAGAAGAAAAAATGTGCAAAATTGGCTTATTGTTTAATTTTTTCTCAGTATGTCTAATATATAATCATATTACTGCACACAGATGACATTCTGTTTTAAATATTTATGCCAAAATGAAAAGATTTGAACATGCTAGATTATTTTGACAAAGATTATATTCCTATGCAGATGTGATTCACAGCAATGTGATTCCATTACAAGTATGAAAATTTAAAAATTCCATAATCTCAAGTATGTTTTGGCTAAGTGCAATAATAGTTTTGTTTCTGAGTTTTCCATTTTAGGTCATGTCTAGATTTGAATGATTATTTCCTTTTGAAGAATTTTTTCTTCACTATTCATATTTGAGGGAAGAATATTGAGTCTTTCCATTAATTTATTTATGGACAGTATCATCCTTTTAAAAGTCTCATAAATACAATGTTGAAATAAAAAATATTTAAATAACATAAGGTAAAATATCAAAGACAGAGTATCCAATCTAAGTATCAAAATACCTTTGAGTATATCACTACCTAATAGGTCATTTTAAAGACTGCCTAAATTGTAAAACAGCCATTTTTTAGCATATATTTTTATCACAATTATAATTTTGTTCAATTGCCTTTATTAATTTGACAATCAGCATCACCATAGGTTAACATCAAAGTATTGCCTATTCTATGCATTCTATCTCATAGATTAATAGATGTTTTTGATAGGAAATTATAACAAATGTTAACACAGATCATTTGAAACCTCGATAAGTTTACAGTAGAAAATGAATAATACATCATTTAATATTAAAATGAGTTGAATGTGAAGTAAACGTTTAATCATTGACTTGTAATTGGTATATCATTTTGTAAAATGATTTGTTGATTTTTCTAAATATAATTTTTATCATTTCTTAAGTTAAGTTGCAGATAAACATGTATTCTAGTATGTGAATAAAAATGAAGTGCTTATATACATTTATTTTTCAGGGACTTGAAGTTGGATAATCTCCTCCTGGATACTGAAGGCTATGTTAAAATAGCAGACTTTGGATTGTGTAAGGAAGGAATGGGATTTGGTGACAGAACTGGAACATTCTGTGGTACACCCGAGTTTCTTGCTCCTGAGGTATTGACAGAAACATCTTACACCCGTGCTGTTGATTGGTGGGGCCTTGGAGTCCTCGTTTTTGAAATGCTGGTGGGAGAGGTAAATTTTTGCTTTTGATTCATAAATAACATCTTATTTAAAAACTTAAGGAATATGTTTTAAAGGTAGAGATGGTCTGTAAACACTTTGTGTGAAGTTGGAAAATTTTAAGTTATCAATTTAGCATAGTGAAATGAGTGTGTTGTGTGGCAACTCCATTCATTTTTGAAGTGACAATATTATGTTACTGGAAATCAAGCTCCTGAAACTATTAATAGAGGAACCTGTGGATGGGAAGAGGGCAAAGGGAAGGTCAGATTTTTTATATCTAAATCAGATAATGAAAGCTGTAGGTTCTACTTATAAATGCATAGGAAGGAAGAAAAACTAAACTAGTGAGTTGCTGCTAACCTATCTCCGGATTGACCTTAAAGTAGAAGAAGGCATAAAAACCTAATAATAAAAAATGTCTTGTAAATAAGCAATGTGGCCACCTAATTTTTGCTGTGATTGTTCATGAAATAAGTGATCGTGGTCACTTGATAAGTTGATCCCGACAAATTTACTGGCCATCTAAAGAAACAACTATAGAGTCGCTGCCATCAAAGGAGACAAAAATACCTCTAATCAATGGTTGATAAAAGTTACTGGCTTGCCCCCCAGGAACGCCAGAAATAAACTAACCATTTCTAGTGCTCATTAATTTTTAAAATCCAACTTTTTTACAGAGGTACAATAGACCTATCTCACAAACAGGCGATTTTTTGCCTCCTCTATTTGATGCTGGGGTTAACCCTAGATAATAGTTTGTCCATTTTGTGATTTACCACCTCCAGTTGATGGAATTTGACAAAGATGATGTTACCCTACCTATTCACCAATTTGGATGAGTACCTAATGAATTTAAACTTACTGAATTTCGTCATATGAATAATAGTTGTTCTTCATGCCCCTCCAGTGTAGGCCAGTCCAGAGGGGCACTTATAATTGTATAATTGTATTGAAAAAAATATTTATAGGATGCTCCAGTGATGACAAGTATGAAAGAAGAGTGCTTCATTAGTTTGATAATGTTGAAAGAATGAATAAGAGCCAGACCACTGTACAGGTGAAGAGAGTTAATAGTTTGAGAGGGAGAAACAAACCAAGAAACCCATATATGAATGGCCGAAGACTCGAGAAGAGCGGCAATCGGTGTTTGAGGAAAAAGAGCATATTATTGAGGGTGTGATGTTAAAGGAATGATGCAAGTGCCAACATAATTTTGGTTCAGCAGAGCAGACTATTTTGTTAGTACCTTTATATGAAGGTGAATGTTGCATCAGCTCAAGAACCAGACTAATCCACTGGAACCATTTCAATAGAAACTGGGAATGATTTAAGACCAAAAAATAATGATGATCAGATTGTCAAAGAGCAATAAAATTTTTGTTTAGCAAATTCTGTAATTATTATTGTTAAATAGTTGTGATAGTTAATTCAATACAAGATGTCATAGAAAAGTAACCAGAGGAAAAGTAACCTAGTATCTGAAAGGCAAAATAATTATTTCCCAATTGTGTATATTTTATTTTTTTTATTGTTTCTCATCAAATTAAAAATATTTTTCAGAGTCCTTTTCCTGGAGATGATGAAGAGGAGGTTTTTGACAGTATTGTAAACGATGAAGTGAGATACCCTCGATTTTTATCTCTTGAGGCCATAGCAATAATGCGTAGGGTAAGTTGAAAAGGAAAGATTAATAAAATGTGTATATGAAATGTAAAAATTAGAAACCTGATACTATTAAAAATAATTGCAGTTGCTTCGTAAAAATCCAGAGAGGCGACTCGGCTCAAGTGAAAGGGATGCAGAAGACGTGAAGAAGCAAGCTTTTTTCAGAAACATATCATGGGATGATCTCCTATTGCGGCGTGTGAAGCCTCCTTTTGTTCCCACAATTGTAAGTATTTTTAATAGTCTAAAATTGTATTTTTTTTTAAATAAAAACTTCATATCTTTCTCTTCATACACATAATTGCAACTAGTAGAATAGAATTTACCTAATGGAAAGTGATGCTTAAGGCGATTTTCTGTTAAGCTTTGTCATTTGAAAAATCTAATTATAGTCTTCAATATAAATAACTCATTTTTAAGATTTGGACTGCAGCTGTAAATTAATTTTAATTTTTTCAGTCACTTCTACTGTGATCACTTTATTAATGCATTGTAGCAATAATGTGTCTTTTTTGATAAAATATCTGCATAAAAAGTGATGAGGGGGGGCTTTTCTAATGCCAAAGCACAATACTCTTGCCAAAGTTTGAATTGCAAATATATTACAATAAATTTTCACGATGTTGTTAATCACCACTAAGTATATAAAAATTATCAACAAAAGTCCTTACCCCTTTTCTGCATAAACTTTCATTCTTTCAACTATTGTTAAAGATTCATATTGGAATTGTAAAAATTATAGTTTCCTATAAGTTGCCAATACTAATTTTCCTTGGAAGTTATTTACTTCCCCAAAATCCAATTACATGAACATTGCCATTCAGCCCTAAAAAATTATATGTTTTAAGAGTATAAGATAGGCTTTTTTTGAATATGGTACTCTTTTACTCATCTACTACCTAAATTCTGCAGTCATTTATCACTGATAACCTTATGATATGAATGTCATATCCATGTACTACCATTGTTTTATATTTACAATTGTTTTCTTACAATATTTTAAAGATCATACTTTCATACATTACCTGCATTTTATAATCAAAAGTGGGCAGATGAAAGGGCATATTGGTGATGCTTGGATCCCTTAGGGTGATGGGGGTACATTTTCAAGACAGGAATCATCTGTTTTTTCCCAGATGACTTCATGGCCATAGTGCCCTAAGGATTCCAGTTTTCATTGAGTACCCTGAATTCTGCTTGCACCTGTTAACCTCTAAAATAAATTAAACCTCCCTAAAATCCAACATCCTAAGTGAGGAAAACCAAGGAACACTGTCCTGGGGAAAATAAATTTTTGACAGATTGGTATAATACCTGATTTTATAGTCTCTTGACCAACTATTTTAAGAAGTTTTAGTTTGAGAGTGTATTTAGTAGTTACTATTCTTTTAGTGTGTAGTAAAGGAAAACAAATGAAGAAGTGCTCGGTAATGGAAGAGAGAGGTTTTTGGAAGATATTCGAAGAAGGCAGGAAAAGTGGATGTTGGATATACTGAGAGACAATATAATGTTGAAGATTGTGATAGAGGTATATAGGAATATTGGGTGAGGTAGGATGATGATAAGAATAGAAATTTTGGATGAAATAAAGGGTAGTAAAAAATGCCTACATGGAATTAAAAAAATGTATAGTTTTCATATAGGTATTAAGGGTATTTAATGTCATTTTAGGCAGAGCCTATAGGTATAGTGGAGCATAGTCCCTGGTTCCATGCTAAACCTACCTTAACAGGTAGACTACTACTAATAATAATATATTTCAGAAAGGATTTTTACAGCTTAGAAACTTCACCACAGGGGACCAAAGTATAATTAGTCTCACAGAAATACAAAAACCATTGCTGTGTATTGCACAATGTTTTCCACCCCAGTTAATGATTAGATTAAGTTAGCATGAAAATTGCTATGCTAATACCTAAACACATAGTGTCCTTGCCCTGCCAGTATGCATCATCAATCGTGTGTGGTGAAGTTTTAATTAGGCTTAGTGCTGTTGGTTATGCCTTGCAACTAGATCATGACTGCCCACTCGAATTTTTCTCCTCGCGTAAGTGGAAATGGAATACTGAGTACAATAACTAGTCTTAGAGGTTGCTGCAAACTAATAGTTTGCTGCCATCTCACATGTAAAATGTTAATTATTGGTAAAAACTGAGGCCTTAGGAACTTTTTTGGGACAATTTTATATTTTGTCATGAAGAAAATGAATTTGCTATAAAAATATTTCATCTGCAGTAGGTACACATTATTGGGAATAACCTGCTGAATAGAAAACAGAAAAATAAATTTTTAATATAAAAATCACCAAGTATTCTTCCTCATCATAGTGGGGTCTGGTTGTATATTATGTGTACTGTAACTCAAGCATATATGACATGCAATAATTTCTACTGTAAGACTATTCCTGATTACTGTTTTGAAATATTTTCATGAATTATGTTAAGCTCATCAGACTAACAGTTGCACATTATGTAGGGGTTGCTAAGCATTTGTATAAACAAAACTTGAAAGTAAGTCAATGAAATTGGAGAAGTTTTTAATTTTTCCATTACTATAATTTTTCTCCATTTTTTCTGTGATGAAAGAATGATAGTGTGCTTCAATGTACTTGCATATTTGTATTTTATTTTAAAGGTAATGTCTGTTATCATATGGTGTTTAATGGTTTAAATATTTTTACAGCATTCCTTGGAGGATGTCAGTAATTTTGATGAAGAATTTACATCAGAAAAGCCTCATCTCACTCCACCCAAAGATCCACGACCACTCTCAGATGATGAACAATCTCTCTTCCGAGATTTTCAATACATGGCTGATTGGTGCTGACCTTGGGTTGCAAAATTGTGGCATCAAATGGTGAAAAACTCTTTATACGTAATAAGAACAGATGCCTGGTTTGGCAATGTTGCCCCATTGATATGAGAGATTTGAAATATGGGAGGTTTCCCAATTTGTTGACTAATGGTATTTGCAGTTTTCTCATTGTTTGGAAAGTTAGATAAAGAAAATTACAAGTGTGAGAAGAATGTAGTTCTGAAGCTGCTGCTTGAAATATGCATAGTTGCACTTTTGAAATGTCTTTGTTTTTAATGGCATTTGAGAAAATGGGTATTATATACCTATAATATTTGTGGAATACCATTTCAATGGAATACACAGAATGTGTGAGTTAATTCATTACATGCTCATGTATCTTCTAAAGCATATTTGCTTGTGGAATTTGTATCTATGACCAACATTGGGAGAGTGTTTTATAACTCGTTTACTTGGAATCCACTTTTGATAATAAGGGTAGTAATGCATAATTAAGTAGAATAGAATGGAAATTCATTCTTGATTGGCTTGCAATTAGGGATCTAAGAAGTGAATGTAAATTATCAAAGGGCTTAATGCACCATCTATTAGAAATATAAATTATTTGGTGACATTTTATTCATACCTCATGAAGTCCAGGGCCTAAAATTGTTAAGTACATTCAATGTGTACTTAAAAGTATGTATTAAGACTACCTTCCTCAAAGTTGTTCCTGTATATTAAGAAGATTATAATTCAGGGTGTTCAGCTGTGGAGTCAAGAAATTGAGTATTTTGAAAATATACTGCTCTAAAAAGTTTTCCAAATGCAAAATAATGTTTCTCTTACATGAATTTATATTGTTGTTGATGTTGTTGTTTTTTTTCAAATTTTAGTGAACTTGCTTTTGCATGCATAAAACTATGAGTGACATTAAAAATGGTGGGGAAAATTTCAATTCATATTAATCAATTCCTTTGCTCGTGTAGCTTAACTATTTCTCATCAGTGGATATCTTTTCCTATGCTGATTTTTTATGTTTATATTTTGAGTGTACTGAATTTAGAAACTGATAGTCCATTATGATATTGGGTTCTGTCCAGCTTATAAAAATTATTTAACTTGCTCTCACATTGGTACCATATGTTACAAGTCTTTCACACTTTAACTTAGTAGTTATGTCAAAAATATTTTTTTTACCTTGTTTGTGTAGTTGTTTATGAACAGATATTAATATTGACTATGGTTTTCTCTTTGTCTTTAAAATGGAATTAGAAAATATAAATATTGGGTAGCTAATTTGTGTTCATTTTATCTGGCATTAAATCAGTTTGTGAGGATTTGTTAGTTATTTTGTTAAAACTATGCCAGTATGTTGTATAAGAGTTTAACTATCCTCAATGCTCAAGTAAAATCATGATTNAAGAGTTTAACTATCCTCAATGCTCAAGTAAAATCATGATTATATTGAAATTTCTGTAAATAAAAATCTGTATTGCCTACACTAATTATGTAGAATAGAAAATATTTTGAATGAAAATTGTCATACTGTACAGATTAACTTAAGTATTATTATCCCATGAATTGATACTGACATATGGCCTTCCATTAAATGTTACTTTTTTATGATGCATTTTATCATAAAAGGAGTGGTTTTATTGCTACTCTTATTCTTCTATGGTGTGGTAGCACTGAAATGAAACTATTTATTTTCAGTCCATATTTCATACCATTTTGGGAGCAAAATTGATGCCAATCATGCAAATATCTTTTTGTAATTTTTATGCATTGGTATATCGTATGGAAATGTGGTGCTGATTTTGTGGTATTGAAGCCAGTGCTAATGTACAGATGAAAATATCAAAAAGTGAGACATATTTGTAGAATAATCACTCAAAGAAAGTATTGCTTGTACATAAAGCTAAATTTATAATTTTCACAATTTTATTTTGTCCACATCGGGAGGATATGTTCATAAATCATAACTTTCTTTTGAAAGAATTGTGAACATTCATTTTTCAATCACAGCTTCCCCTCTTGTTAAGGTGGACATTTTTTATTCTAAATTTGTGGACTGATATGTTGTGAAAATTATTTTTAATAATGCTGAAAATATGTTAATAAAGAAGAGTAACATATAGTTCCTGGTTTATTTCCATTCTTTCTTGCTTTTTTATTCTATTTCTCATTTCATTGACTTACAATTTATTTTTTGACAGATAGTAATCAGGCACAGTTAATAATTTTCCCATTTCATTAGTTACAAAAGGGGTACAAAAAATAGCCAATCACTGAATAGAACTAATAAAAATGAAAAAATAGCTTGTTAAAGGATTCAAGATGTGTACAGGTAATATCATATTAACACCCATTCTGTGTTATTTATAAATTAGTCCATATAAATTATGTGACTTGAAACTTTTTTTTATTTCACACTATTATGGTAGATACACTTCCATCATCAAATTTTGGAAATAATCCTATTGGTATATAGAGACAAAATAAGAGCCACTAGAATGATTATCCAATTTAGGTTATTCTTGGTCAAAGGTACTTTTTGGCAGAATAATTTCACATAAAGTAAAATAAATCTAGAAAATCTATAGTAGTAAAATAAAACTAAAAAAGTATTTATTTACCATTGCAATAATTTATGGCTGTATGGAAGTTCAATTTTTGGTAGAATCTGGCCCTTCACTCTTATTTGGTTTGTTATTCCCTTCTCTAAGAAGTTATGGGCCATTTCTGAATATACCAGTTGGGTGCTTAATTGCTTCCTTTGAAGGACCAATTGGAGGGTGCTCAAATGGGTGGAGGTGTCCAAATTCATTAGGCATCAATTAGTCAATTTAGACATCCTTTGTTGCCATTAGCTAAGGGAGTATCAAGTACATCCTTTTCTGATGTCATTTTGGAATTTGTTGTCCCATAGTTAGTAGTGTTTTATTTGTAATCTAAAAACATATCGTTGATTCCATGAGGGGGCATGGTTGTCCAGTGGGTAGAGCACTGGGCTACTACCGATGGGCCGGTTCAATTCCGGATGACACCTTTGGGTACCCTCAGCTTCACCCACACTGTGATTTTTCAGATACCAGGTCTTGCTGGGAAATCGAAGGTGGCACAGGGAAAGGAACACCCCCTATCCTGGTAGGTGAATTTCACTCACCGTTGGGCTTAATGTCGGGTGAGCTCTACCCTCACTTATCAAACCAACCTTCAGCTTGATTACTGTAGTTTTTTAAGTTAGGTTCTGTGCCACCAAGTAGGTATTGACACAATAGGTCTAAGGAGAGGGTATCTCAGGGTTAAATTTGTGGTAGGTTGTTTTTGAAGTACCTTTCAGTAGCATCGTATAACGTTACTTATACTCAAGTAGTTCACTTTAAAGCCATGTAGATGGCACTGTATGGGGAACACGCCTGGTAGTACTTTCGAATCAATATTTTTTGTTTTTATTTAATATTATATTTTTTTCATAGGTAATACTTCACCTTTACATCATAGATCCGAGGATTCGTTGCTAACATGATTGTGGGAGAATTTAAATAAAATAACTGAAGTTACCTTTAAGGCATTTATTGAGTAAACAGTTCAATAGACAAAATTATAAACAATAACATCCATACCTCTTGAAAATTAAAAAAAAACCACAGCCAATGAAGTTGGTAGATTATCATGTACTCATCCCACTAAAGTTAACACATCCTCCATATACATGATCAAAACATTCAATTAAGATTTTGACAATGCATAAAAATATATCTAATTAACTTTTGTTACATGATCAACTCTAAATTTATCACATGAAAAAGTAGTACAATGTAATCTACAACTGGTATGGATTAATAAAGTATATTATTATTATAGGTAATCTACTGGTTAAGTTAAGTTACTCATGGACACACTCCTAAAGCAGCCCTTTCTTCATTTATACTATTATATAATAATTCACATAAGTATTTTTTAATAAGTTACCATTAATTTTTATTAACATTTCTATGCATATCTTATTAAAAATAGGTTAACTATCAGTGTAAATCTGCATAGGAAATAAATAAGTCTCAAGAGATCCTTGTAATTGGGGAATTATAGGGAAAGTGTCATATGCAGTATTTAATTAGGAATAACTTGTTCCTCTATTAGAAATATGTGGAATATGAAAATGAATAATTCCAGTAAGGGTGTACATTTAATAGCGTTATTACATAAATTATGCTGTAAAACTAACTTGGTGACCTGATGAAGGATGCTATATGGATGTGAATTTAATATTTCAGTCTCTGTATGTGGCAATTAACCCAAACAAGAATAGATATTTACTTACAATGCATACTCAAAATATGACTTCCAATTGTTAAATACTGAGTAAATAGAACTTCCAAGTCTTTAATAATATACGTCCTTGGTATAAGTCTTACCATTTGTAAATAAAGCAATTATAGTCATTGGCAGTACCTTTAATCTAAAATACACGATGATATATCTTTATAGGTTTAATCAGTGTATAGTTTAGTTCACTTGAATGAATTACTGTTTTTTTCAAGGGGTTTTGGGAATTATTTACCTGATATAATCCCAAGGTATGAGTCGTCTCAATAGTTTAAATAAGCTAGATAAAGCAGCTCATCATCTGTAACATTCAACCTAATCCTTACCCAACATTTTCCCTTCTATTACTAGCTCTTCAATAATGCATTGCCTCATTCTTAATATACTATGTATCCACTTATTTTGCCTTTTTCAAATTTCTCTCTAACATTCTTGCTATCCAGATAATAATCTACTGACTACAATGAGTCAGCACAAATAATCTATAGTTGGCGAATAACACAAGAATAGTAGTAATCAATACGAATACTAGAAAGTAAGCTTTCGCCCTAAAGTTACACAACAACTGTAGGATCATTTTCAACTGTTGTCAGTTACAACGCTATGTGCAAATATCATGTTAAGTGACGTCAGCTGGGCATCATTTTTTTGATATGCACTTTCTGATAAAAATAAAGATCACAACACTTTCGTATGCATTT
>LYUA01000013.1:1146824-1165162 GCA_002093875.1 Calopteryx splendens
TTTTTGTATAGGCAGTGAGCACTCTATAGGGTCTTTACTCTATGATAATACATAGGCCTCAGAAATGAAAAATATTTCTGAGGCTCAAATATAAGCCGATGGGTGTTTTTTTTCATCACAAATTACAACAAAAAATTTGATTTCAATGAATGAAAATGAATTTGATCGATTTGAAGGTTTGTAGAGATCACAAAGTAAAACCAATTTGTAAGTAAATTGTAAAAACAAGTTTCAACACATGTTCAGGAAGATCTTAAGTTTCAGGCACATACTAAGTGTAAAAATCTGAATCATCCTACTCAGATCCAAAATTTCCATTTATAAATTCTTCAGCTTCATAATCATGAAAAAAATCAAATGAAACCTTAATAATATTTCATAAGCAAACAATGCTCACACCATCAATGGCTTTAGATGTGTTGCATGCAGTGTAAAAACCCCCACTGTGGAAAAGGAAATTTATAAAGCCTCACTAATGGCTGTTACGTTCTAGTATTTTTTTAAACTGGAAAATCCATAACATAGTATGTAAGAACTGTCGTCTGCATGCTGTATGACGGTAGCTGTATAAGGTCATGAAGAAATATGCTCCTATGTCTTACAGGCACCATAATCAGCCTTTATATGTTACGGCACTGGGCTGAATGTGCTAAAGAGGTGTGAAATTCTTTTTCATGTTAACTTTCGAAGGAATTTATTTTATGAATGGGTCACCAATTACAATTTATACAGAAGAAACCTGGTTTATGTATAAGTGGGACTATTGGTTGTGAAGGATTAACATGTTCACCCCGCTTTGGGTCACATCAGTTCTTGCTCTGGGGTGGTGTGACCCACTGGTGGTTCACACCAGTATCGGCCTCATTGGCGCCGTGACCCACCTGTGTGTCTCACTCTCCTTTGATTCATATAAGATATTTGAGCTCAGCCATTGGATGGTAGTATAAACTGAATTGTGCCCCACTAGATAAATGGTTTAAATTTTTGATTGCGTTTCTTAGTTTATGAATTAATGAACATGAATGAACTCGATACTATGAAACAAAAAAGTGAATTTCTCTCAGTATTGGGTTAATTATTCTTCTTTTATTGGTTATATAAGAGGAAAATAACATAAAGGAGAAATAAAAGAAAAATTACATAAAGGTTTTTATTTATGCTCCATTAACAATAGAATAAGAACACTAATTGTGCATTTTCTTAAAACATTCTAAGCATAATCCTGGTTGATTCTCGCAATCTGGGCAGTAAGTTAGTTTTTAGTTTTTTTTTCATTGCCACTTCTCTTCCATCTATATTGCTAATTGAGTTATAGCACTCATTACATCTTTTTCATGCTATTGTTGTTGTACCTTCATATTTCTTAGGATAATGATGCTTTTTCTTTGATGCCTGTGGTGTAGCAGCAATCGTTGGTTGAGCAAGTAAAGCTGAAATAATGTGTTCATGAAATTGTAATATGTTCAGCTGTTTGTCTGTCTAACTGTCCGTCCGACGCTCCTCATTTACCATGCATGGTACCACAAATAAGCTCAATGGCTGCCTTTTTATAGCATTTATCTTCTTCCTCAATGATGTATAGTATGAAGACATTTGGTCTGTTAAGTCGACACCTTTCTTGACAGCATTGTAGCTAATGACTGTATTTGGTTTTCTAAGAGTCGCACTGATGTCGACTAAAGTACATTTATGAGTTTTGCATGTTGTCAACATGAGTACAGGCCTCTTGTCTGTCCACTTCACAAATTTTATTCTATCTGAATTTTGTAGGCCTAATATCTCACCCTTTTTTTGTTTAATCATTGGGGCCTTGGGTAAATATTACCTGTTGGCACGTACTGTACCTCACGGGTATGTATTTTTCTCTAATAGCTCTTTAGCTTGAGGAACACTTGTGTAGAAACTTATATGATCTTCATACAAGAGTCCATTCATAAACTTCATTACAAGTTCATGAGCATGTCCCTTTTCAGATGAATACCCTCTTCTACCAGAGTATACAATCACATTATCATTGTAACCTTCAGGAAGGCAAAGCTTATAAAGTTTGATGCCATATTTATGTTGTTTACCCGGTATATATTGGCGAAATATCAAATGCCCATGCCAGGGAAATATGCTTTCATTAATCAACACTTTTTTTCCCGGTTTCACATGTTTTTGGAAATTCTCATTTATTTTATAAAGAATAGATCTAATCTTATGTAAACGACCTTCACATCCCGCTTGATTGTCACAAAAGTGCCAAAGAATGGCTAGGAAGTGATCCCTAGCCATAATATTTTTTTTAGTGTGTTCATATACATTGGGTCATTTGAACAATGCAGACAAATTTCTGGGATATGAACAACACCCATGATTAGTAAAATACCTATGAATTAATTCAGTTCTCCGAGGGTAACCGGTATGCAAATTCGCTGATGCTTTCGGGAAATTCCTACTTCATTTTTAGTATGCAAGTTGATAAATTCTTCAGCATATTTGTTAGTCTCCCTTATTATATACTCCAGCATATCAATGTGAGAAACAACTTACATAGAGCAAGAGGACTTGCACAGTCATTTCACTACACTGACGGCTCTAGATCTTGGCAGTATTCTTCTAGTAAGGATGTATGCGTAGTTACTGGACCCAGTGTTAGGAACTCCTTGAGTTTCATCACTAGATGAATCTGATATCTCTAAACTGAAATTACTTGATTCTGATTCAAAAGAATTGAGTATTCTTTTACAGGCCCCCAGTCTATGGCTACAACTTGGTTGGTTCATATCATCTTCTGAGTCGTCCTCAATAGGATTACAAGTCGGATTCAACCCCCTCTTCATCTTCACAGTCAGGAGTAAATCCAAAAGAGTTACACAAAATAAGACTAAAAATAATAATCTCCAGTCAGGTCCTTCCCTTTCATGTGTTACTATTATGGCATCTCAGTAATCCTCATAAATCTGTTCAAAATAAAATAATAGTGGTGTATTTCTGTAAACTCAAAATTTTCAGCTTAGTTATACAATGTCGCGAATTCCATTACAAGTGCTATCTTACATTTTGGGTTAAATTATCCTACAACTTAATTGTCCTTCCAGTCGGGTCCTACACTCTTGTGTTTTTATTATGGTATGTCTTAGTACTCCTGATAAACTTGTTCAGTATAAAAGGTGGTGTATTTCAGCAAACTCTAATTTTTCATGTCACTTATACAATGTCGCACATTCCATTACAATTACTATCTTATTTTTTTGGCTGAATTATCCTGCAAATGGGATGAGATACCTAGATACAATAGGATCTGCTTGAAAAATGATGAAGATGTATTGACTGATCTAGTGCAAAGGGAATCAGCAGAGAGGACTGAACAGAAAAAAAAATAATTGATATTAGACTTTGAAACTTTGTAGTTATTTAGTTACTGGAATGCAATAAAAAGTCTCACATTAGTGATTCGCCGTTTGATCTCCAAGTCACTAAGAACAGTACCTCAAGACAATCAATTTGTATTAATTCCAATTTGAGGAATGGACTGAAATAGCATTGGACGATGTGAGCTTTTGGATAAATAGTATTCATCTGAAAGCCAAGAAGCACAAAAACTATCATTTTCAGACAGTCGTAATAGGGAATTGAGTTTTGGAGCTTGATCCCCCTCAAAATACTATTGACTGGGATAAAATGACAATACTCGACATGCCCACGGGTGGGTCACGCTGCCTGGCACTGAAATTTCGATAATTGAGCTTTGTGACTAAACAGTGGGTACATAATATTTAATGTTTAAAACTGTGTTTAAACTAAATTTGAGAATATTACAATAAAAATGTAAAACTTTTCCTTATTAACCCACTGCCTGATATCTCTATTATTCACCACCGTGTCTGGACCACCAGGGCCTACATAGACAATTGTACACTAGGTTGAACGTGTTAATAGAATGTGTTTGAGTCAAATATGATACAGGACTTATTTTTCCATTTTGGGAATAATTGAGTCAGTTTCATAAGCTTGTGATATTGTGTGATACCCAGAAATTTTTCTATTCCATTTCCATTAGTCTAGAATACTTTTTAAATTAATTATTTTTTTTGAAAAAGAGTATGACTTACCAAAATTGAAATGTTTATAATGATAATGTGAAAAAATATATAAAAAATAATCTAGGAAAATGATATTTTTCAGAGTCCTAGTGCAATGGAGAAATTACAGGGAGGTACTCAAGAAAATCCAAATTTGACGGACAACTGGGATGATGCTGAAGGCTATTACAGAGTGAGGATCAGTGAGGTTTTGGATGGCCGCTATGCTGTTTATGGCTATACTGGTCAGGGAGTCTTTTCAAATGTGATACGTGCACGAGACAGTGCTCGTGGTAACCAAGATGTAGCTGTAAAAATCATACGGAATAATGAAGTTATGTAAGTCCTTTGCTTAGTGTTATATTTCATAATTATTTTATCTGGATTAGTTTTTTCTTCCAAAACTCTTCATGCAGTAATTTGACATAAAGAGGTTTTTAATGCTTACAGCAGCAATGATGCTGTTGACTACACTTCATTATGGTTTCATTGAAATTTTTCTGGTAATGCTGTAGGATTTTTTAAATCAACATAGTTGTTAAAAACTGGGGGTTCCAAAGGCAAATATTTATTACCTGATATTTGAAAATACCCAAAAGCCATGTATTTGAGTAGTGTGCTAAAGTAAACTCTTTAATTGTTAGGAGTTATTATTACGCTATTGTACTACTTTAAATTGCAGGTAACCAGATGAAATAACAGGTATGTGAGTGAAGTAATTGTTAAGTCTGTGTACGTTTTAATTTAATTGAATTTAATTACTTATTCATTATATGTTTATTAATGCTGAATAACTTAACATTGTTATTTTTGCTTTTGTTTAATGTATTGGCTTGCACTCTTTAAAAAGTTTGAGCTATCATTTATATTTACTTTTATATTTACTTTAAACCATTAGGATGAACTGTAAGGGACTAGGATTTAAGATATTTGTGATAACTAAATTTATGGTAAAAGAAATTTTCCAAGTATGTATCGTAATGCATTGCTGTCAGGAGTATATGCAGTATTTGTTTGTTATAAGAAAGTATTTACATATGTTTAGTTCTTGCTGTTAAGCATGAATATACATATGGATATTTGTCTTAGATGGTGCTGCATGGTAAAAGTTGTTGCCTCCAGTAGCCGCATGCTCAAGATTAAAATTTTCCCCATGAGCAGCGCTCGAAACATTAAAGTCTGTTTACTTCTTGAAAGACAAGCCGGTGTGGATAGGAAAAACATGTGTTTGTAGATAAAGTTTTTCTTTATTTGAGTAAACCTACTTTTAAGGCAGCAACTGGTCATGTTCGATTTTGGACAAGACGAGTAGCTGTGATTTGCATCAAGTGCTCTTTATAGCATGGAAAGTTTTAGGAAATCCGGTATGTTATCTACCATGTAAAAGTTCATCGTTTCCTTCCTAAATTTTCCATAGGTTAATTAGCACAATCAAAAATTAAGATATCTGAATAATAACAAGGAATTTTATTACTGAATTAAAGAGTGCATACATTTTCTGTGAAATACTTATCTTAGAATGAAGTTTTGGAGTTTTTAAATACAGGTATATGTAAAGGAACATTCAGTATTGCTGTATTATTAGTGAATATCATAATAGTGTTGTGCATGAATGATTATGCCCATTTCCAAAGAATGCGTTTTGGGTATATGTATTTATAAAGCTTGAGCCCTAAGATCCTATGATGAAAACAAAACCGATTTTTTGTGGTCTTCAGTTCATGGGGTTGAGCTCAAGAGATACAGCCACTAGAAAGCATGACCCACTTGCTGCTTCACAATAAATATGGTCCTATTTCATTTTACAAAGCTATTCTGATTCATGCACAAAGAGTGCATAGATGAGCCTGTAATTGTGAATCAATCCACCTTGCCTGATGATAACTTCGTTGAAATATTTTACTACGCTTCACGGACTTAGATACTGATATGGTGGCCTGGGTGAGGTTTTACTGGGTTTCCTTCACCCCTTAAGTGAATGCATAGGCTATGCTTTCCCGGATGTTAAGTTTGAGGTTTTATGGATATGACACTGACGTACTAAATGGCATAAATTAATTCTGTTTCCTAAAGAGACTTGAGCCTCAGCAGTGGCAGCTTTTGTGTAACATTACTCATTTTAACTTATTCTAAACAGACCAACCAGGAAATAAATACCTATTGGAAATCATGGTTTTATCTACTCTATTCTTCATTTTTATAGATCAATCATTAGCATGGCCAGTATTTCCTTATGAGGGGCTTTGATGGCTATTTCTTCCTTAACATACTGGCTAACCTACTCCTTTTCTCACCCCGTCACCGAATTTCCATTTAAACCACCTCCTTTAATGTGTAGTACCACCTTTCCAGCAGAGGGACTGATAATGCTACATTTGCGATTTTTCATGCTGTTAACGGTTAATGGCAGTTTTTCCTATTTGAGGCAAGGAAAGCAGATTATACTGAAAATTGAGGAGTGCAATTTATAAAGCAAAGATTATTTTTCCATAAAATACTGTTCAAGTTGCATTTGCCATTATTAAGAGCCAACCAAGCTGAGTAACTCTTCTGTGTTCATCTTAAAACCTTTCAGTAATATAATTTAGGAAGTTTATCTGAATTTCTAGTTTAGAATGCCAGTGTTTCAGTGTAGATGGAAAATGTGTTATATGTCATGTGCTTGCATTTAAAAATCTCAGCTTGCCATCAATTAATGAACTATTTGGCCCATGTTCCATTGAGAAAAATTTTCATTTAACCTTCAGGCATAAAAACTAAGTTTCATTATAGAATAACCAACTTATGAGTGCTTGTGGTTGGATGAGTTTTTCTCTCCGATTCTGATGAAATGAAAGGTAAGCAATTCTAATTGAGGAATATATATTGTATTTAAAATGCATTAAGCTCCTAATTTATTATGCACTGAAGGAAACATCATTTAAAAATAATATTGACCTTTTTTTGTTAATGACTCTGAAATTAAGTAATTTAAAAACTTTTTAAACTTGTGTTCCATGGTGTTGGTACTGTTAACACTAGAATTATTGTCCTAGGTACCTCTGGTGGTCACTCTTGTCCTGATTCATCCCCATCCCTTTCCCCCCTCCTACCATCTTCCCCTTGAGACACAAAGGATCAGGTTTTGATCACTTACTAAGATGAAAGAATAAGAATGAAAGTGTAGGAAAAAACTTACCAACCATTTTGCAAGTAAAACTTTTTAATACCTCTAATTTTAAGGAAGTTAACAAAAAGGGCTATTTATCATTTAGAATGTCTTTTTTATAGTTTTACATATAAATCATGGTCAAACCATGGAACAGTTTAAAACATGACATACTGATGTCCACATGAAATGCATGCAGCCAATAGGAAAGTATTTTGAAAATAATATTAGAAGAAGAAACTACAAAATGTAGAAGAAATACAGCTGTAAGACCTTTCTTAGTACCATATCTATTGCCCATATTTTAAGTTCAGTCTCACACAGACCAAATACTAAGCATCAACATAATGCTGTCTAAAAAGAGACCTGGTTTTAAAAGGTTGTTTATTTTTGTGATACAAATTAGAAAATTATTTAAATCACTTCAGTTTAAAAAATGACTTAAAAGCAATTTTCAAGTGAATTTATAACTTTCAAAAAAGTTCAACTTGTGTAAATACCTTTACAGAAAGCACTCTTAATAAATGGAATTCATTGAATGCAAGCAATCTCAAAATTTTTGAAGAGGTAATGGTTGGTGTTGCAACATCCTATGGTGTCTTGAAAAGTAGCATGTAGATGCAGATTTTCAGTTGCGTGAGGTGATTATGAACTTTTGAAAATTAAAAGTAGAGGTTGGTAATTTCTACTATTCTTTAGTAAGATGTTACATTAACCTTTTGACTGCTGAATTATATGATTATTCTTCCTTTGTGCAGTGCTGCATCAGTCTATTAATAGTGCTGAATGTTTTTCCCCTCATTATCTTTTTATTAATTTTGCTTATTTGGCTATTTTATCTCTTGTGCTAAATGAATTTCAGGTGTGCAATATACTGAAGTGATGTATTTTATATTTGGACTGTTGTATTTTAAAACATATTTCCTATACTCCTTGTTGATTGAGGAATTGCATGGGACTGGCAAAGTTTGAAATAGTTTGATATTTTGTTTGTATTTGTTACCTGTTTTTATATATTTTTTTTGTTTTGGTTATGTTTATTGTGCTCTATGCTATGCATTGGTGAAGGCATATAGGTTTTATTGGTAGAGAATTACTCCAAACTTGGATGTGTATTTGATGCCACTTTTGATTTTTTTAAAGATAAGCAATAAATTCGGACACATACTGAGTTTTACAGTGCCAAAATGTGCCCTAATCCCAAAGCTGCTCTGTTTAGAAGGAAATACACTCATTGAAAAATAAATATCCTGTTAAAAGAAGCATTTTCTCATCAGCATGTGAAGTTTGAAAATGAGTTTTAGAAAGTAAATCTGCCAAAAATTGCTTATATTTTGAAAATAGATCAGCAATTATGCTCAGAATGGAAGTATTGTTACAAAAGTAGAAATCAGCCTCCTGACATTATTTCCCTTAACACTGGCATTCTCTAAAAGGCATTTTTCAATCAGTACTCATTAAGTTTTAGCTTCTTCAATCTTGGAATCATACACAAAACTAAGAAACAATACAACTCATAGGTGTGGTGTTCTTCCACTTTGAAAACCATGAGTGTACATTATTAGGTGTATTATCTCAGGCATATTGTGGGTGACCAGGAGGGTTTTAGGGACAGAGTTGGCCTGGCAAAGTATGGGTTATAAGAATGAAGTGCTTCTCAAGTTGGCCCCCGAAAAAATGCTATAGTTATCTTGAGAAAAAGGGAAGAGAAGTGGGAAGGTTAAGAAATCCCTGAGTGGGAGGGAGCTGGTCAAGAGAATTAAAGAATGGTTGTTACAGTTTTTCTTTTGTTCATACACTATAATTCTATTTTATAGTATTTTTCTACCATTATCATCTTTATCGGTTTGGCTGTATTCGATAATTGAGACTGTGAAGTATATTTTTCTCTTTTCATGGAGCTTTACTTAGGGTCATTTCATCTCATGGGGGGTTGTGTTTGAAACCCATTGGAATGATTCCTTGCATGTAACGAAGGAGTGACAGACTCAGTGAAGGTATATCATTTTTGTGATTGGCTTAAACACACCAAACTGTGCAACCATCCCTAATTGTTCCATTGACTTAGTTTATAAGTGCAGTGGTATGTTTGCTTATGTTGGCTCACACCAATGATATTCCACACACAGCCTGATTTCACTCTTTGGTATGTGCACTGAATCATTCCGATGGGTCTCAAACAACCCCCATGATCTTTATAAAATTTCACTGGTAATTTCCCATCCATTCTAATATAACTTCACAATATATATCTAATTACAATTCAAGCATCTCAATTTTATCATTTATAGCATTGTAAAAAATACAATACCTTATTTGGATTAGTTTTGATTGTCATGGTTTCACCTACTGGCAGCATAACAAATTTGTGCTAAATAAGCTCTCTGTGTGATTTTATTTTGTTAAAAGATTATCATTGAATATTTAACTCATACTTCATCACAAAAGAGGTAGAGCTGTCTAAATCATCCATTGTTAGACCATGAGCACAGTAATCCAGTGATATGGTAAAAAAAACTAACTACAGAAGAATTTCCGATCTTACTAGGGGAGGATCACGGATGATGGATGTCAATAAAACTTGGCTGGAATTCTTTTGCTGTGAAATGATATATTTTTAAAGTCTCTAAAAATAAGCCTCACAGGGATGACTCATCAGTGTGCATTTCGATTCACCCACACATTAATGTAACTTCTATCAGCTTCATCTGCATCTTGGCTGGATCTTGGCCCGAACTTTACTGAGAGTTCCTGAAGGCACAGAGAGTAATTCACCTAATACTGATATTGCTCTGAAGACGAATGAGTCATTCTGTTAAACTGACTTTTATATTCTTCCATTGTTTTTTTTTTGCCTTTGTGCAACATCATTCTCTTTATTTGTGTCTTGTATTCCAAGCCAGTTTGATCTGTGTTGATAATCAGTGCCGGGTCAAATCTCATTCTCAAAAGCTTCAGAATAATGGGTTGTTGAAACCGGTAGCAGAATAAAGTTTGGAATAATACAAAGTGGCATATTTTTCAACATTTCGTAAATCCACAATGTAAATTCACCTTAATTAGTGTCAAGAATTTCCAATATTGGATTGTGGCATAAAACTTGGAAGGAATATTTTTTGGCATTTCTTTGTGTAATCTTACCAAAGTATGGCATATACTACTTAAAGAAAGCCATAGCCAGTGACAAGTGGTACGTAAAAAACTAAAGGGTGCTTTATTTATAAATGCTTGGCCTTTGCTTCAATGTTGTACTTGTGATTTTTACCCACCCAGAAATTGAAATTTATACATTCCAGCATTTTAAGTATTCATTGTAAGTTTTACTCTTATCTGACTTTTATAGGTACATTTAAGAAATATGTTTAACAAAATTTCATTTCTTCAATCCTTCTTGAGTGGTCAGTATTCATATTCAAAATTTTCATAATTCAGTATTATGTGTATGAATACAGTGAAATTAATTTGAATGTTTCTGAAGCAGACATGATGTTTGAATGTTACTTGTTTTTTTGGTTTCATGTATAATGTTTTTAGAAGTATTTCAATATTTAGCATTCTCAACTAAGAATATTATCAGGAATAGTCCCAGCAGAGGATGCTATGAATTGAAATAATTTACAAAATATTTATACTGAGAAGCCAAAAATATTCTTAAGTAAAATGAATGACTCCTGTGATAATATTAAAAGTTAAATAATGATTGGAAGCCTGCTGATGATTCTCAAGGAACTTTCTACTTTTTCATATTTCTTTCAAAGAAGTTTAAAGACATTGTAGAATTTCAAATAGGCCTCATGCTGGCTGCCATAGTATTGTTCATTATTAGGATTTCCATTATATTTTGTCAGAATAAATTCCTATTATAGATTGATATTTTCTTGTGGAAATTAAAAATTTTTCTTTTCCATTCATATGTGGTCATTAATGATGATTAGCCACTGCAAATCTAGGTTTATACTCTAGTCTGACCTCAAATGAGATACTTACACATGCATATATACTAGAAATCATAATTGCAATTTGTAGCTCTTTGGCAGCTGCTTTGAAAACTGAATTGAATTTTGGATTTTATAATTCAACGTTCAACCATTTGTCATAGTATCAGTAATTGTTGCCTGTTAAAACTCAGTAACAAGAGTAAATTTTGTTAACGGTAAAAATATTTTGCTAAGGGAACAATTTTGTGTAGATGTTATGGCCTTATTAGTTATTTTTAAAAAGCTATCCTAGAATTTTCCTCTCAAGACTAATTGTTTCGCTCTTTAAGGTTACATTAAATGATTTTTCTTGGTGTCTTGACATCATTCTATTTTTATTGGCAATTTTATTTTACTAGTCAGTAACTACCTTTTCATGTTTTTGCAATTAGTGAATTTCCTTCTTGGAGTTAAATCTGCTTAAAGTACTCAGCTACCTACCAAGAGGACTAACTGTGAAATGGGTGAGTCCTGCATTGGCCTGCATTATTATATACATAAAAATTAATCATTTGATGGTTAGAGAATGGATCATAAAAATTTTTATTGAATGCACTTTATATTTAAGGCATTTTTGTAGTGTGCATATAATTTGTCTCTTTAAACTTGAATCATATATATTACGCAGTAACAAAAGTATAGGTCTAAAATTGAATGCATAAGTTGAGACTTCCAGTTGTGTATTAATGTTACCTCTTAAGCTTACATTATAATGATTTTTTGCCGTTGAAATTGATACTGTCACCTCTTTCTGTGTTTCAGCTTTGAAACTGTCCCCATTAATCCTCTGCTGGAGAGCACTCCTCTCCTGCCAAGCGACCAAATGCGTGAGTTTGAACTCCCTGGTTTGCACTTTTGTTTGTTTGCAGGGTTAAATTTAATTTGAGCTCATCTCATTGAGAAGAATGTTTATTTTATCATAGCATGAATAAGGTTAACTTGTGTTTAGAGAATACAATGAGCTACTACTTATGAACTTGGCTAGTTGGCATAGTTGAACTAGTCAATAATTCAGTAATTATCCTGACATATATCTTCTAGGTTGAGAATTTGAGCCTTAATTGTGGCACAACTGTTTGACTTCATCATAATTTTAATTGAGGTAAAAAATTATCCTACCTTCTCATTAAGTACGTTCTCTTGCAAGCTGCCAAGATCTCGTGCATCACAAATGGTTAAATCTGTGAAGAGCTTATGTGAAAGAATTATATAAAATATACTCACTTTGAATTCTTATTAAAAAACATAAATGAACACAGTCCACATCATTATTTATCAATGAATTTGTCTCCAAGCTAATCAAGTTACTCTTAAAATTGTTGTTAATATTGAAGTTGTAATATTTGGGAGTGACACATGCTTTTGATTACCCACATTTTAATATTAAGCTTTAAGAATAGGCAAAACACATTGATTTTAAAAATAATTACTGATAGCCTCAGCAACAGTCTTATGGTTTACAAATAGTAAAACACTGCAAGTTACACAAGTCCTTTATTTGACAACCTTTCATTACTTTTAAACAGTGCTGTCATGTGTTGGGAAATTTCTTTAGCTTTTTTTCCTTTCTGATTTAGCTAAAATAGTCTTGGTAGGTACGATTTTCTCTGATGTTCACACTTATAGAATGCTTTTAGCAAAACATTGATTGATAAAGTTAATATAAGTGACTATCTTTGGCAGAAAAGAATATTTGAATTTGGGAATCGAAAATTAAAAAGTGAAAGTATTTAAATGACTTCAAAGTCTAATTGAGATCCTGTTAAATAAGTCTAGTTGAAGTCAGTCAATTACATGTTTACAATTTCAGATTAATAAACAATTATTGTAACTCTGATGAAATGCTAATTTGGCAGTACATTTACTATTTTAGCTGATGAGTATAAAATGTCATGGCTAGTAGTAATGTGTAAGCCATGTTGAGTTTCTTTTTAATACTGGTGCTGAGATTTGGAAGTGTAACTTGACTTCTATCCTTTTGGTGCGGCCAGCTCTATGGAACTTCACTTGTCACATATGGTGGAAAAGTGGAAGGTACCGTCTCTTTATAATTTATGCCTTTGCCGGGTGGGAATAAACAAGGGAAATTTTTCTAGATTCTGAAATTGACTTTATAAAGTCATTTTATTATGTCAAAAGTACTATTGGTAAAGGAGTTTTCAAAATTTTAATGTTCAGTAAATTTCAAAACTATCTTCGAAAAACCTTATCGCAATCACACCACCAAAACTTTGTCTTTCCGAACACTTTTCCTGCATTTTGTATTTATACAAACAAAACAGTCTTTAAGTTTTAGATTTTTTTTATCCTTAGCAGGAAGTTAAGTCTTTCAGAATTGTTTTCAATGCCTCCAAACACCTGACCAGAAGATTTCCTCTTCCTCATGACACCATAATTTTCCAGTAGTTGCTTTATGACTACTTAGACAAATTTCCTTAGCGGTTTTTTCCCAGTTATTATATGATACAAATAATAAGAATGTAACATTGCATGGCCAACTAAATGAAAAAACAATTTTTTGTATCATTTCAATGACTTTCTTTTCTTACTAATGGAGCTAATAATAATATTTGGCATGTCCTCTAATCTCAAATTTGGATAATATTCTATTATAGCATCCGGTTTCAATATTTTGTCATTACTTCTGTAACATTTTTACCATTATCAACTAGTTTTCTCTAATGAATGATGGTCAGAATGCTCACAACCAGTTTATCATGCCATTTCATTGAGATAACACTACCTACCATCTGCTTGCCTTTCAAAGTCATCTGTTTTCATTTTAGTTGAAAATGTATGCATATTGTTTCTGTTGGCTCTCTCTGTCCCACAAGAACCAGTTTCATTAACGAGTAAATACTGACAGAGCTTTGGACTTATATAATAATTGTCTGTGCACACAATATGTTCTTTTAGTTGTTTTTTTTTACGACCACCGAGGATGCCTAACTGTCTCCTTTGGTCAATGTCAGTTTTTATTCCCATATAAACAATCATCCAAAACAATACCTGTCTCACAGTCGGAGAGAGTTAAAATTTTTATACCAACCCTTTTGGAGGGAATGCAGTTTGAAGGTTAATCGTCCTTGGAATTAAACTAATGACTAATCAATCACTAATTTTTGAACTGGCAAAACATGTATGAGAATCTTGTCTTTAAATAGGCAAATACGCAACTAAATTTCCTCAATGGGTCATCTGGTTTAGGCTGACTATTTTCCACAAACTGAAGGCAACGCAAAAGCAACAAAATGGCATAATAGCTAAACATCACAGTTTTGGCGAAAGGATCATTTGTCCAATAATTTTGAATTACTTACTTCTCTACCATTGGCATTAGCAATTTCAGTGTAAAAAACACATACATTTCCCCAATACTTAGTCTTGCCATGATTGATTGCAAGCTTTTGGAGATATCACAGACTTACAATGCCCTTGTATTGATTAGTCTCACTGACAATGCAGCCCACCAAAGAACTATCAAGAAACAATTAAAAATAGTCACTTTCATTACTGCTGTCAGTAATTCCACAGTTTTCCTTTACCCCAGAAGTGGATGTCATCGTCATCAGAATCACTTTCATTATTATCACTTACTCTTGAAGAGCTGGAACTACTCGTAATGTACTCAACATAACTTTCACTCTCTTCATCAGACGGGAACAGTATATCCATTACATCTTTTTCACGAAACACTTTCTTTTTTTTGGTTGCAAGAGGTACCTCCATTGAACATGATAGCAAAGAGCAAACTATATTTCAATGCCCTTCAAGGTGAGCTTCAAACCATTACTGCATGTTCTACGAAAACTAAGTTCATGTATTGAGAGAATACAAATGGGCAAGTAATGGCTCTTCACCTATCCTTACAAATGAGTTTGAGGATAGGTAATAGAAGCCCTGTGAAAATTTTAAGAAAACAAGGTTCTTATCACAAGGGAATACAAAGAATACACATGGGCAGTTGATGGCCCTTCACCCATCTTTTCTAATAAGTTTGGGGTGAGGTCATAAAACCTCTGGGTAAATTGTAAGAAAACTAAGTTCTTATCTCAAGGAAATACAAGGAATACATATGAGTCACTAATGGGCTAGGAAAGCAATGCATTCAGGCCCAAAATTTGAGGGATAGGTTATGGGGTGAGGGAAAAATAGAAAGTGCAACTGCAGCACCCTGCAGTGCAATCAGAGAAGGTAAATTCACAGCAGCAGTCTACCGACCAAACGTACTGTGTGCATTCACTTCAGCAGAAGGGTTAAACTTCTATTTCTTGCTACTTGTCACAGTACACTGTAGGTTCCACTTAGTGGCAGTTCAATTTATAATAAATTTGCTTTATGATACGATCCATATGTAGCTCACGGATTATTTCATGTTTGAAGGCTCATATTATGTTCATATGGTGTGCTCCTATTGTCATTTGACATGACATACATTGTTTGCTCATAAACATGTATGTAAATGTAACGACTCATTTTTTTCCATTGGATAATTTATTAATTATATATCTCGTTGTGCCACATATTTGACCTTTCCTGGTTAATGATTTATATAAATGTCACTCACAATCAGAGATAACAAGATGACATTGTATGTTAATCTTCAGAGCGTAATAGCATGACAAAAAGGTTCAAACACAATTCATGAGAAGCACTTTTAATGCTGTATGTGGGTGAAGCTGGAGTAAATGAATTGTTCTTTAAAATTGAGGATGAGGTTGCACATGTTGTATCCAATGGTATCATTTAAAAAAATACTTCCCTAATCTATTATTACTCCTTGCTACTTTCCCTCTCTCAGTCAGCACTAATTCTTTTTTCTGTAAAAAAATATGCAAATAACAAATTTTAAAGAGTAAAGCTAAAGTAAATTTTGATGGTAAACACTTAGTAATATCTATAAACATTTTTAGTTTTCTATTTAGTCTGTTAGGTAATGAGTTCTAAATAAATCAATTATCCTCGTGTACAACCTCGAAATTTAGTGTACAGTCAGCAGGTGAAGCATACTTTCAGCTGGAATCTGCTGATGCCTGTGAAATATAAATGCATAAACATTGGTGGCATTGGCAGTACTTACTCTATCAGATCCAAAAATGCAATTAGGAACAGTTGTAAAATAAGTTAAAATGATAAAAGTATCCAAGAAAAGCCAGGATTTAATGTTCAACTTAAAAGTAGAGAAAACCAGAGTATTAAAAAAATATTACCATATTGGTCAAAATTCATTAAAATATTGACCTCTTATATGAATAGTTTCTGTTCAGGGGTGAAGGTTTATCAGTTGAAGTGTAATGCTTCAATAATTCATCAGTTATACTAATCATTTGGTAAAAAATGAAAATTTGAGCTAAGGATTAATTGGAAAGCAAATATACTCTTTTACTTTCAGCTAACTAAACACATGCTTACCAACTTTTCCAGATTGCATGATGTTCATAAGTAGAGGCTCACTTGTATCGAGTCATTAGCATTAGTTTCATCTGCCTCTCCATTTTAATTTGTGTAGTTTACAGATTTTGAGTGTAGGGAAAAATCAAATGTTCCAATATTTTTCTTATGTATCAGTTTTTTCCTTAGATCTATGTGCAGGCCAATGCAGGTATAAAAATCCCATTATTAAGGTTAAATATGGTTTAAGTTTTATGGAATTTTATGGTAACTGCTGTTATTATTGTGTTAATATTACTCTGAATTTATGCATGAGTTAAAACTAATTTAATAATTTGTGTTAAAGGTTCATAATCATGGCATTTTATTACATACACATTCTTTTTGGCCACAGAGTATTTTACCAAAATTTTAGAATGTCAATTTGTACTTCTTCATTTATGTATTTAACATTTTATGGACAGCTAGGGAAATTTTAGGATACATTTTTTTTAAATCCTGATTTAAAAAAGTCTGTGATTTACAGTAGATGAACAATCACTTTATTTGGTGTTGAAATAATATAAAGTTGAAGATTTTTTCATGCAGTTCATTGTTGTTGATTTTAGGTGTTTCTTCAGCAGGTGTCTCATTTTAATTCCTGATGATGAAAAGAAACAAAAATGAAATGATGTATTTCAGTTAATCTTCTTAATTAAATTACAATGACTTGCGTGATCATCAAATCAGTCAGGACATAGTTCCCATTGGTTGTAATAGTTTGGTCCATTACCTGACTTTGTTACTTTGTTTATATTTGATGCACATTTTATTTCCTTTTAATTTATGTGTACTTTATGTACCTGAGTTTTGGTCATAGTAAATTTAGTACTAGTCTTTGCCAGTCATGCCCTTGTATCTTACAAAATAATGTTTAAAAAATTAAATTTTCGTTTTTCAATCACTCATGGTATACTTTTTATTATGAATACCTCATTTTTCTATGTACTTCTGGCAGGGTATTGATCCCTTGCTATGCATTAGTCCTATCTAAGTAATATCAATGTGGAATCTTAATAAAGATACCAAAGCTGCAGTGGCCCACCATAGATTAAGTCATTCTTCTATGACTACAGTTGCTTCAATGTGACTGGCAAGTATGTTTAGAATGTTTAGCAATTATTCAAATATACCTTTAGAAAAGTTACATCTAACTTCATCTGACGCTGATGAAATATGAATTTCTTTGACCAAAGTTTCACCACATAAAATTTTGTATTTTTTCATTTTTCCCCCTCGCTTAATTTGCAAAATGTGCTCCACACTTATATTGTTTTACACAATATAAGTGTGGAGCAATAAAAGCAATAAAAAAAATCTTTTATGCATATAAGTTTTTTATATATAAATATTTTAATGTTCTTTGCTAGCTATGAATGGAAAAAAACAGCCACTGAATTTTGTTTGCTACTAATCTAAAGGTTACTTAGTTTTATTAGTATAAGAAATTTCATCATTTTGAGTCATCCTTAACCCTTTAAGTGCCAACGTTGCCCACAGTGACGTTGGAAAATGTTTGTTAAAATGCCGGCGTCACTCTGAGCGACTCTCTTTTCCGAAAGCTACAAATGTAAAAAAAATTAAATGATTCATAATTTTATGCTGTACTCTATTTTTACAAACCTCGGTTACATTCTATTAACTTTTTCGCACATTGAATTATTTACAATTTTTTTAGCTTAATTATATATTGTATATAAGGTCTGCATTTCTCTG
>LYUA01000013.1:1165175-1178269 GCA_002093875.1 Calopteryx splendens
AATTTTAGCACGAAATTAGGCAATTCTGCATGGCACTCAAAGGGTTAAGTACTGGTAATATTTGAGATCTATGTGTGTATAGCAAATTATTTTCATAGATTGCTGCAATTAAATATACATGCTCCTTGATTTTAGTTAGAATTTTAAGCACACGAGAAATCAGCTAAAATGAATTATAAAGGTGAATAACACTCATTAAAAGTGGTATTTTGTCCTGTGCTTTTTTTTTCTTTCAGTGATGAAATTCCAATTTACCTCTATTTGTTTTTCCACTTAATAATATTGTGGTTCCTTAAGTTAATATGTATCTATGTATATTTCAATGATATTTAATGCCATCATTTATTTAATTGTTTCAATAATAGAAATTGTATTCATTCAAATGGAGTCGTAATCATGCAGTGAACTAATAAAAAGTAGCTGTTAAGTGTGCTTAAAATATTGACTCTAAATTCCTTCAGGACAAGGAAGTATAATAGTACATACTAACATTCCATTGCTGATTTTCAAAAGAAGGACCTGTTTTTTGTTGATTTTAAATTGATTAGTGTGGTTTAATTGTTTGGCATTACCAAAAAGTAAATCACATTCTAGTACCATGAGTTTGTGCTCAATGTTTGTAGAAGGCCTAATTTTATTCTAATTTGGGTTGTGCATAATAAAGTTTGAGACAGGAATTTTTCAGTTAATTAACAAGTATCTGATTTATCATTCATTTACATTCAGAGCTGGTGCTTCATTCATTAGTCTACTGTCATGAATAAAGTCTGTGTGTTTGTCACTATATGGATGAATTTGATTAGCTGAACTACCTCAAGCCAGTGATAATTTCAGTGGTAATTTAATTCTGAAACTTTTAAAGGAAGTTTGCAATTTCATGGAAGTCAAGATCAAGAGGAAAGTTAGGTAATGATAGCATTTTATCGGGAAAGCAGTGGAAATGAGTTTTCCAGGCAGTAGCTGTAACCAAATTCATTTAGTGTCAGTTTGGAAAATGTATGAATGTACTGCAAATGTGGATATTGTTCAAAGGGTTTGAATACTTGAGGGTGATTTAGGGTTTTGAAAATGTTTAAACTGTTCTAATTAAAGACTTACAATTTGCCATTCTCCAGAAGTATAGAAATACATGTTTCATGTTGAACCATTTCTTGTTCACTCTTGGTGATTGATGTGTTTCCTTGTAGAAAGGGTAGAGAAAGAATTGCATGCTTGAGACAATGACTCAAAGCACGCACCACTGATGAAAAAGCTAGATGTGTGTAGTAAATGAGTTAATTGTTACAGAAATTTATGAAATTATTTCCACTTTCCTGTATCAAAATGTGTGTCATGATATATTGATTATTGTTTATTTACCTCAAGTTAAATCTTATGTATATGTATCTTTTCAGGCATAAAACTGGATTGAAGGAACTTGAAATACTGAAACGCTTAAATGATGCTGATCCGGATGATAGGTTTCATTGCTTAAGGCTTTTTCGTCATTTTTTCCATAAACAACATTTGTGCTTAGTATTTGAACCATTAAGTATGAATCTTCGGGAGGTAAGTTTTTGTAAAGCTTTAAATTTTGAAATAATTCACTCTTATCATTACCCAAAGTTAGGAGAGCATATTTTAAAGTTATATACAGTTAGAGTATTGTTGAGCTTTTTGTATTAAGTTATGTAATACAATTATTCTAGATATTTGCAGTTTTTTCACTGTAAGCAATATAATGAGCTTCATTTTTAGTAGCACATATAGTGAATGTCTAAGTTACTTGAGATTGACGTCATCATGCAATGCACTTCACTTCATAATGCAATGAAATATTAATAAAGGTTACCCCTTAACCAACAAATTATTACAATAATTGCTCTGATAAATTATTTATTATCTCGTCTGAACTACAAACATTTTCAGTGTTCTACATGCTAATGCTGTTTCTTCATTTCATGTTAATTGTTATTAATTTTAAATGTTTCTTATAGGTTTTAAAAAAGTATGGCAAAGATGTTGGTTTACATGTGAAAGCAGTAAGGTCATACAGCCAACAACTCTTTTTGGCATTGAAGCTTCTTAAGAAAGCAAACATTTTACATGCAGATATCAAACCTGACAATATTTTGGTGAGTTAGTATATGTGACAGAAAATTTTGGAGTATTTTTTTTTTTAATTTCCGGTTCAATACATTCAACATATGGCATTAATTATCAATTTTACATAATTCAGTGCATTAAGTTATGCGTACATATTTGATCCAGTCTTGTGCATTAATACACATAACAAGACCCCATTCTGGTTTTAAATTAGTTCATGGAATATCATTGAAGTTAAAAATCAATTATGTGATTTTGACACGTGCGCTTGAACCTGGCTTGATTTGTGGCAAGTGCTTTAAGCTACTAAGGCATCCTCATACACATTCAATTTCCAAGGACTTTAAAGGAGCAAATTTTGTTAATGTAATGCATAGTTTTGTTTAGTTGCACAGTAAAAATTTTATTATGCATAATTCCAGGTCAACGAAAGCAAGTTAGTCCTAAAGCTATGTGACTTTGGTTCTGCATCTCATGTTGCTGAAAATGAAATTACACCTTACTTAGTCAGTAGATTCTACCGGGCTCCAGAAATTAGTAAGTTTATAGAAATGGTTGTATGCATGAAATTAGCCTACCTTGGGATTCTGATATGGTGTATTATTAATTTATATGATGTATTATTAATTTATATGATGTATTAATTAAAGTTCTAGGTATTCCATATGATTTTGGAATAGATATGTGGTCTGCAGGATGTACTATCTATGAACTATATACTGGAAAAATTATGTTTGCTGGAAAAACTAATAACCAGGTAACTTTTACAAAATTGTTTGCTATGTTATTTTTCAATATTGTATTCTGTATTACTTATCCCACATTTTTTTTTAGATGCTGAAGTTTTTTATGGATTTGAAGGGGAAAATGCCCAATAAAATTATTAGAAAAGGGGCTTTTAAGGATCAGCATTTTGATAGTAATTGCAATTTCTTGTACCATGAAGTTGACAAAGTCACTGAAAGGGTAAGAAACCATAATTATTTATATTATTACTTCATTTAATGGTACACTTAGTTGGTCCACTATTAAAGAACTTGAAGAATATTGAATGAATATTCAAACCTTTTATTATACTGGAACCTGAATTAAGGCTGAAGGAGCACATTGCAACAGTAGACAATTATTTATGTTTTTGTTATTTTTATGTCTAACCGCCAGTTGCTGAAATACTTATATAACAAGTATTACTAATTAATGAATTGCATAGAGGAATTAGTAGAAGATACTGGAAGATGCTATGTGACCCTGTGTTAGAATAACCTTTCTTTCCACATAAAGGGAGTTAAAATGGAAATTTGGTACTAATATAGGCTTTTGCAGTTTATATTTATTTTCAACTATAACTCTGCTTGTTTATAAAGAGTAATTAATGCATGAAAAGAAAAGTTAAAAACTACATCTTTATAATCATTTTAATGTATTTATTATTTATATCTAAAAATCTCAAACACATGCATAACAGCTCACATCAAGTGTAATCTAGTTTTATAGTGAATACTTAGTGGTATCGTAATAATGCTCTAACATACTGTAACTCATCAATTTATGTCCTCCTGGTTTATTTCCATTAAGATGTGAACTCCATGCTGAAAATGAAACAGAGTTTCCTTATATCTCATTTCCTTAAATACCTTGAACTTACCTACTTTCAGATTCAAAATGATAGAACCATGGACTTTGAAAGTGTGTTACTCTGGTACCTATTATCATAGACTTAAGTGTTTTATAGATTCTGTAAGCTTCATCTATATACCTGTACACTTATTATGTTGCTCAATATTATAAACAAATTTTATTTCGATTGCTTGTAACAAGAGAGGAGTCTATAAATAGGGGAAAATGCACTTTTGATCAATTTTCAGCAGCCCTAAACATAGAACTTTTTTGTTCAAGTTGATGAACCTTACATCGTAAACAAAGTGTAAATTTACCATCAATGCTTGAATGGTGAATAAATAGGTATTAACCCCTTCACGAGATATTACTGTGCTCACAAAATCTGTATCACAGGCCTTAGTTAATTAGTTTTTGTTGTCGAACATTGCATACTGGTATAAAAACATTTTTCTTAATTATGACAGCAAAATCTGCATTAGTTTTTAAAGAACTTTATATTTGAGTTATTCTGTACCCTCTCCATCACACCAATAGTGACACCCTTCCTGAGACTCGGATTTTCATGAAAATTAGTCTTTTTGGTTATTTTTGTAGTTTGATTTCTTTCTTTTCTAATAAAAATAATGCAAAAGGAGTTTTAGTTTTGCACAGAATCTTTAAAAAAAAGGTTTTTTTAGTCATCTTTTGTATATTAGGGGCTTTTTGGATCATGATTGCATTTTTTTATAGATATTTAAAATCCAAGCCCTATTGCATTGCATGACCTATTGTATGTAAAGACGTAATCCAAATTCTTATAAAAACAAAGTTGTCTCTTATGATTCTTTTCATAGCATTCTTATTATATCTTTAGTATAGTGTCTAATTAATTAATTTTACTGAAGAGGATTATTCATAATGCAGAGATGTTATTTTTGAAGCATAATTGTAGTGCTGTTAATTCAGTCAAGGTATTACTTCCATATTATTCATTTTTTTGAATTAACATTTTGGAAAAAATTTTCACCCCTGCAGTTTTTGTCTTCATTCTTATAAACTGCATTTATTTTTAGGAAAAAATTGTAGTGATGTCTGCTATCAACCCATCCAGAGATTTGCAAGCAGAGTTGGTTGGCCATCAGAGCTTGCTCCCTGAAGAGCAGCTTCGCAAAGTGAGCCAACTGAAAGATTTGCTGGAACGCATCCTGATGTTGGATTCATCTAAACGTGCTTCTATCAACCAAGCCCTCACTCATCCTTTCATTCAGGAGAAGATATAATTTGTGTAAAACATTGTTCCATCCACAGCTATGGCCTAGATCTCTTCTAAGGATTCTGAATTAAAGTCCACATATTCTCTGCCTGAGATTTTGGAAGTTGATGCAGTTAGCCATTATTGTTACTCTGCTACGCAAATGTGGATGGGAGGAACAAGTTATGGTGGTTATCAGGCAGAGTGGGAGAGAGAGGTAACTACTGCCTCCACATCAAGAACACAGCAGGTTGTGATGGAGAGTGATGTTGCTCCATATTTGTGGATATAAATATTATTAATAATCATATATGATAATAATTTAACTTATAGTTTGTGCATCTCACAAGGAATTAACTTTTTTTTTGAAAAATTAGAATTAGGGTTTTTTTGGCCTTCAGATATTATAAATGAAAAGAAAACCTCAGAAACTGTCAAACATGGTCAAGGAAATATGTTATGAAGCATCAAATGTATGCTAATAATTGACTCGTTATGACTTGAAGTCAGATCTTGGCTAAATATTTCCTTGCCAGTGAAATTTTCATATGGACTGATGATTTGTATGCAGTAAAACTACCATCTTTTTATAAGTTAGACCCATTCGTGGAAATTTTTATCGTACAAAATATTGTTTCTATGTATCATAAAAATGTTTAAATGTATGTAAAAATGTGGCCAAAGAGTAAGGCTGTTGGAGTTTTTTTGTTAGTGTCAATTCACAAGAGTAATAAAATGTCAACTTATCAGTGTGTCAATGTTTTTCAATTCCTTATTAAATTAGTTACTTTCTTCTTGCTGTATGTTTGTTTTCCTTCTATCATTCTTTCAAATTTTAACATTAGGTTCTGTGCTAGATACTTATTTGAATTGTAAACCATTCAATCAGCTAGTCAGTCTAATTGACCATGCATAAATTCTACTATTGCCTACAATAGGCTCTTGTTTTGGAGACAATTGTTTCCTTATGAGGTATTGTAAGGGTGCCAGCATTATGTCTCATTCTCATGGTGTCATTCTCCTTACAGGAAACTTAACAACCATCGGAAAATTGTTGCCATATTCTAAATCTCCAAGGTTGAGATGCTGTTGGGCTGATTTCAGCACTACAGAGATTTCAGTAACTAGATGTTCAAAGGTATTTGTGCAACTGGCGGGAAGGAATAGATCTGAAAATTGGTGTAACCTTAATACCAATGCAGTCCGTGCTCTATTAATCTATTGCATTATTTCTAGGGATTAAACTTAACTGAACTTTATATTTAACATTGGTCTGATGTATTTTGCGTAGCAGGTGTTCATTCCAGTCACTATTGGCACCTAATAATTCTCTGCCTTGTCTGTTTCTGCCATTTTAGTCTCACATGATAATCAGGGTTGAAGTAGTTAGCATAACAACCAGAACATTCTTGAATCAGAGCAAAAATTGCACTGCAAACAGTTCTTTTTGGAAATACAAAACCTTTTATGTCTCTGATATAAATTTGACTTAATTTCCCACCTCTTTAAAACCTTGCCCTATTTCCTGTAAAGCCCCATTATGTTTTCATTGGCTTTTTCATTGTTCTCTAAAGATGTGTTCCCTTTCACAGGCTCGTCATTCACAAATTATCCTATCATGTTGGATTTCATGGAGTTTCTGTAAGTTGCATCACAATAAGCAAGTTTGTGATTTAGGGTAAAGTAAAGGTATTTTTTTTTTTAATCTTTCATCATTGTTTTGTTTGAAAATTTGACTTCATGCATGAATGAAATGCAAGAATTGGATAAAAGTAAGTATTTATTGCTTTCAATATATTTGTTAGTTTCAAGCTCATTGCTAACTCACATCTTCTTTCTTGTAGGTATTAAGAAGATTAAGGTTGTTGAAATAAAACAAGGCTCAAGAGTAAATATGTATAATACCTAATATTTATAAAAAAATTTACCAAGTACCCCTCTTGAATATGTTTTGTATTTTTGTGAAATTGGTGATAAGTCAATAAAAGGATATTAACCTCATGATTATTTTCCAAATGATTACAAAAATATTCAGTGTACCTGCCAGAAAATGAATTAGGATTTATTTGCTGCGTTGTTCTTCATTTACTTTAAGTTAGACTGACGTATAAGTTTACCTTATACAAGCTACTAATCAAAGAAAAATTTAGAGTTATTATTTTTAAAATTTAGCTAATTTTAATACATTGCTTCAATGCAAATCTTGATTGAGCATATGCTATGTTTAACAAGTCACATTATTTTGCCTATATTTCTTTAATGTCATGTTAAACTTAAAAAAAAAAAAGATTAAGATTTTTTCACCATTCTTTGAACTGGTTTCAAGAATTCATTTATGGAAAAATAAAGTCAGCTATTCAATTAAATCATCTAAAAATATTTATGTGGTAATTTGTGAGATGCCACAAGAATCTCATTTTGGATTTTCTATTTAAGCTTATATGACCTTGGTTACTCCCTAAACTGATGGCATTGGGATGCGGCCATCACTCATTTTTTTTCTGAGGTGTGGGGCAGGAAAAAATTGTAACAATTTTTTAAAGGAATAAAATATAACAAAATCTGTGTTAGAAACAAATAAAGGAATTATGTTCTTCAGAGTTTTCTACTTAATTCAATTTTTTTTACTTCGAATTCTGAAGTGCACTTCATTGTGTGTAAAAGTTTATGTAGCATTGAAGCCTCTTCGTTTAATTTAATTTTTTTCTTTGAAGAGCTAAATGTAATATTTTTGCAGGAACAATTTAATTTATTTGATCAGACTACAAAATTCTAGCAAATTCACTTCCTCAGCTGTATTATGAGGAAAATCTTTATATGGGGGAATATTTTCCTTCTAAAAAATCTCTTAATATCCAGCCTGATAATTCTTCTGAAGTTCTTTATGACACCAATTCTTGTCTAGTTTCTACAAGGTCAAGTAAAGATATTAATAAATCAAAAGTCACTGTATGTGGTGGGTTGATTTTGTCTACATTCCTCCTAAATGTGCAATGTTCAAATAATAATTTCCTAGAGATGGAAGTCCTATTGGACACCTTAAAACCTGATGTTCTCTGCTGACAGTGTTGCTTCTCATCTGAGTATTAGTGGTAACTATGTAGCTGATATTTTCTGTCGTTCAGATTTTAAAAATGGTGGCACTGTAATCCTGCTCGGGGATGGTTTAGTCCCTTGTACCCTACCAGCTGTACCAGATTACCTGTTTTTTTGAGAAAAACATTCTATGTGCCTTTTCAATATTGACAATTTGGAATTTGTTGTTATCTGTTTTTATCACTTACCACTAGGTAATTTTCCAAAGTGTTTGTCCAAAAACTAGATATTTTGCTTGAATATGTGTTGAAATTGAATCCCTTATACTGTATGGTGACTTAAATTGCAATTTTCTTTTGACTGGCAAAAATCAGAAAATTCTTTTGAATGTTTCGATCATATGACCATATTAATATGTATAAGCTTATTCTATTTTTATTCTATTTATACCTTATTTACCTTAATTAAGAATACTGTACATGCCACATGTGTTAATCATTCTTCTTCATCATTGCTTGATCTAGTGATTTCTAACTTGGATGTCTAGACACACAATCCGAAGTTATCCATTCAGCTATCTCATAAAATTATGCTGTTATGACTTACTTTTCTGTTAAAACTAAACCTATATCCATTTTGTGTGAAATTAGACACTTCTGATAACAACAGTGTGCATATGCTTAGTATGTTAGAAGCTGAGACTTGTTCTGATGTCTATGAAGGATCTCTGAATAAGCTTTTATTTTATTTTAATGCTGCATTTCCCTCAGTTTTAACTAAGTCATTAGTAAGGGATCGTAGAAAGTGGTTAATTAATGATGAAATTCGTGCACTTTCCGTTGATCTTAAGCATCTCTCATATTCGGAGTAAATCTGGTAATAAGAATTTGGGAGTTACATATCTGAAAAAGTCACCAATTTCTTCTTAAAAATGCCAAACATACTTATTATAATGACTGAGTACTAAAGTGTGCCAACAAGTTCGTGAAATATGGAAGATTATTAATGAATCAAAAAAATTGTGCTTCCCCCATCTTTTGTACACCCAACCTTGATACATTGGCAATGATTTTAGTAATCATTTCACTACTCTTCCATCTCCCAACATACTTATTGATCAACCAAATAGTATGAGCACAACAAATTATTCCTCCAGATCAGTTTTCCTTTTCCCCTGTTCTGAAAATGAACTTTAAATTATAATTAATAGTTGTAATAAATATAGTGCCGGGATTGATAAAACACCTTTGTTTTTGGATTTTGTTATGACCTTATAAAGGACACCATTTTGTACCTTACAAATGCTTCCTTTGTAGAGGGTACCTTCCCCTTGGCATTAAAAACCTTCAAAGTAATTCCTTTATACAAGTAAAAGGCTGTTCTCTAGATCCTAACTCTTATAGAGCCATCACTATCAAAACCCCGCTATCCAAAATCTTTGAAAAATTATATAGGCACTGGTTCCTTTTCTTGTATCCTTGACATTTTGTCCCAACATCAGCATGGCTTTCGAAGAAATAAATCCATCACAACTGCCATATATGATACAACCAATCGCCTACATAATTTTTTTGATGACAGATTTCATACTTGTGCTTTACTATTTGAATTTACAAAAGCATTTGACTTGGTTAATTATAGATTACTCTCTGAAAAGTTAGACAGAGCAGGTGCTAGAGGTCCACGGAGAGATTGGTTATTACTATATATCCAAGATAGAGCACAACGTGTCTGTATTAATAAAGATGGAATAATGTACCGTTCTCTCCCAAAATTAGTTAAGGTGTTCCCCAGGGGTCTATTCTCTGGCCCACACTTTTCTTGATCTAAATTAATGATCTACCTGATAATTTAGTCAGCATACCAGGGAGTCGCCCCATCCTATATGCTGATGACACTAATGGCTTAATTTCGTCTTCTACCCAGGACCGAAATGCTGTCTACTTACCCAGAAAATTCAATCCTGAACCAAAATCAACTTACTTAAAATTAATGTTGAAAAGTCTCAAGTAATGCATTTTGCTCATAAAAACACTTCAACCCTAGATAGATTTAAAAATCTTCCCCTAGAAGGTAAAACTATGCCTCAGTTTGACTCAGCCAATTGGTTGAGCATGCCTTCTTGGCATACACTTAAATTCTCATCTTTATTGGGATTCCCATCTAGGCATCCTTTTAATTAAACCTAATTCACTGAGTTTTCTTATTGAGACTATTCGTTCCTCTGTTTCTAGCAATGGTTTGCTTTCACCCTATCAGTCTTTTTTACTCTCATATTGTACCAAATGTGCTCTTCTGGTTTTCATCCCCTCAAGCTATCTGCAAATTTAAATTTCAGAAGAAAGTTTTACGTATGATAGCCAAGGCTAGGTATGATACCCAAGGCTAGGTATGATACCCCAAGTCTCTCCCTCTTTTCAGACGTTTTTTCCAGTGTGATGCCACTTCCATGTATTTATATTTTTACTGCCATTGTATCTATAAAAAAAGAAATTATCAACCTTCTTGACAAATTCAGATGCACACAATTATAGTACCCACAGTGTAAACAACATACATATTTCTTATGTTCACATTAACTCTACCTATCTTGGGCCCCATAATATTGACCTTATTTTATATAAAAAAAGTTCCTGCCTAACTTAAATAAAATGTGCCTTGCAACTTTTAAATGGAAGTTAAAATCCTTTTTGCTTGTGAGAATGTTCTTCAGAATTAACGAGTATCTCTCTTTTTAGTATTTTTATTCCTCACTAAGTTTTCTTTTTTCTTTGACATATGGCCTTGTTTATATATTTATGTACTTTATTTATTATCATTATATAAACTGGCGTTTCCTATAATAAATATGAAAAACTTGTATTTTAGCCCTTGGACAAATAAAAATGTTAATATTAACTGGATTTTAACTATTGTGTGACTAAATTGACTTTAACTTTGTTTATTTTTAAGCTATGTTATTAAAGAAAAAATTGAAATTTGACTTCAATGTTGCATAACATGTTGTTTGCCTGCAGTTTATAGAAATAACCAAATTATGACTTCTACCCAAAGTTGTTGAGAATATAAACATTCCGCTCAAACCACTAGTAGTATAAACTTTGTCGCTAGATGCCATTTGGTGTGTATCTAAGCTACCTAGCTGCATCTTCTTGAGTGCACGTGTTTCTTAGTTTTCTGAAAATTCCAAAATGGCTGATTTGATTTAATTTTATCTGCATTGAGTTTTATTTCAAGCTCAAGAAAACTGCTGGTGAAACCCACAAAATGCTGAAGGAGGCATTTGGTGAGCAAGCTCAAAGCCAAGCAAGAACATTCAAGTAGTTGAAGCATTTCAAAGATGGCTGGGAGTCTGTGGAGGATGACAAACGTGCTAGTCAACGTCATCTTGCAAAACTCCCGAAATGATCGGAAAAGTGGAAGTGGTCCGTAAAGGACCAAATGCAGACAATCCATGGTGTTTGTAATTGGGTTGGACTGTTAGGGGGCTTGACAGTGCATTCCAGCAGATGTAAATAACATGAGACAAATTCCATTGAAGTTTGTCCCGGGACTTTCAGGTTGAGGTTTGCACTGAGCTGCAAGCAGTAGTTCGAGATGACCCAAACTTCTTAGCAGGAGTCATAACTGCCAATGAATCATGAGTGTATGATTATGACCATAAAACAAAGCAGTAATCTTCATAGTGGAAGACATTTGGAAATTCACGGACAGATGAGAGCACAGTGTAATGGAAACTAAGAAACATACATTCACGAAGATGCCACATGGCAGACATGCAGCAGAAATACACACCATGTGGCATCTAGTAGCAGAAGTTTGTACTGCTACTGGTTTGGGTGGAACAATCTTTGTTAATTAGGAGTAGTGCCTTGGATGATGCTGTATATTCAAAGAGTAATGTTATGTAAACCAAGTGCATTGGGCTATTTGATGAGTGATTGTAAATTTATCAACTGATCTAAAAATTTAATTAGTGTATCTAAAACAGTTTTTGTTTAACTAAGGAATGTAATATGAGTTTTAATGGAGCAGATCATATTATATTATGAACTATAAGTTTTTAGTAAACTCATGTTTAAAGGTTGCATACTTGGTATGTTTTTTAATGTATCTTTTACTTTGCCTTATTGCCTTGCATTATAGTCTTGTATGATCTAAAAATTATAATTTACTCATACAATAGAGGAGGTGCAGGGAATTCTGAAACATGATGATATCATGTGTTGAGATATGCATATAACCACGCTCTTTATATTGCTTCCCTGAAAATATTTGAGTCACATTATTTAGAATATTTTTTTATTGATTTTGATGCCTAAATTATAAAAGAAATTTGTTGATTTACAAAGTCTGTAGGTGATTCTCCAGGCATGTTCCATCATTAATTAATAAAATCTTATTTTTTAAAGTTTTATGAAATCAATAATCAAAGTAAGAGCTCTGTTGCAAGAGTGATGAAGTCAATAAATGAATTACTTTTATGCATATACTTTTTTTTAAAAGGTTGTATTTTTTACAAAAATGTTCAATTTTGAGAGCTAACTTCTGTTGTAAGTAACACGTATACAATACCAACTCTGCAGGAAATATTAGGATTATATGAATAATAGCATATGTTAGTGCATTGTAAATTATTTAGAACATTCATGGTATATTCTGCTGCATGAGTAAATATTCCTTGGCTTTTTCACCAGGTTTAATCTTTCTGAAATTACTTTCACTAAGGCAAAGAAAATTCTGAGAGCTATGTAGCTGAGTTCAATTTTAAATTCTTTGATTTCATACCATCCATCAGCTTCAAACTATTTACCAGCTTTGGTACTAGTTTAATGCCACTACTTCTATAAGGTTTGCTGATCCCTGGTAGATTCTCCGGGATCCTAATATAGTCGTGGGCAATATTGCTACCTCAATTATTGCCCAGGGACTACTAACCCCTGGCACAATGTTAGAATTTTCTATGATGCATAAATTGCATTGTAAACAAAAGGCATTTTTATCTTTATACCTCCACTATGTTTATTTATTATCTTCACACACAGTTGGCAGTGTATATATATTATCATGATGGGGCATGGTAGTCCAGTGGGTAGAGCACTGAGCTACTAACTGGAGGGCC
>LYUA01000013.1:1189952-1199995 GCA_002093875.1 Calopteryx splendens
AATGTTATTAATATAAATAAATAAATATATATATATATATATATATATATGGGAATCTGATCACGACATATGGTTCATGGTTTGTATAATATAAGACAAATCATTGAAGTAGCAGAAGTATTAAAGGTCTACTAGTATATTCGCTTTGTATCATGCAAATTTTGCCGGTCGAAATTAAAGTTCAATAATCGATTTCCTTGTAAATTTTTTTATTCAGCTTTGCAAAGGGAGATGCATGGTGCGAAAGCGAGACGACGTTCAGTCGGTGTTCGATAAAAAATCCTGACTACAACACCATAATTAGTTAACAGTCTGGTAACTGGTTAGGTGCATATGTACAATCGTGTTCCCGTCTCCTGGTCAGGTCTTCATAGAAGGAAGTTCCTACTTCCATACTATTGATTCATCCTTTTCCCAGCTTCCGTTGCACGTTTTCTTATTTCCTTCGCGGTCACCCACTTCAGCTCTTACTGTCCACTTTTCCTTATTCTCCTCAACCAGTTTTTCTCCCTCACAATGTACGAATGATTTTAATCCTCCTCCTTTTCAACATTGCCCATGGGCTCATTTATGCACACGAAACGTTTTCATGCATGACTTTACAAATAAATTCAGCCAGATTAAAGAATTTCATTTACATTTTTTTGGAAAAGAAAAATGTACGTTTTCTTGATATTAATGATCATTAACCAAGATTTTATCTTTTTAGTAGCTAACTTTGGAAGCGGTTGAAGATGATTCCATTGTTTAATTCGTACTGAACGTAAAGTTATGTTAGTTCCATTGAAATGGTGAACTAGTCATAGCTAAATGTGCCCTTAAGGTCATTTTTCCTTGGCCACGGATCACGTAGAACTAGAGTTGCGATGTCGTGGCCGGGGTGAGGGTGTTTTATTTTTAATTAGAATCAATAAAAAGACAACAAATGAGAAATTGAGGTTTTCCTCTCGATTTTTGATCCTCTTCTTTTTAATACCCAATAATTATTTAGTATATTTTTTATTTATTAAGAAATAAAAATATTATTTTACACTCATTCCCTATCAGCCTGAACTTTTTAAGAATGCAATGCATAAAATGGGCGTAATTTATCATTATAATCGATCAAATTGGTATATGGTGCCTGTGCAATAAGTCGAAACATTTGTTTACCATCAGGAACGCAGCGGTGAGTTGAAGATGTTACGAAAAAAAATTCTTTAGAGCAAGTGAAATAGTTTTAAATCTCTGCTTTTTTATTATAAGGGTATCTAATATAAGGGCTTCGTCGTCCAATTTACGTATACGTAAATTGGACGTAATTGGGCATATACCTATGTAAATCCTATGTAGGATCATTCTAAAGGTGCATTGAATGAAAAATATTTTAAATCCATGCTAATGAAGACAATAGCTAACCTCACACTGTTCAGAAATTTATTTGAATGGTCGTGTTCAATTTATTTTCATGCCCAAAATAATATCTAAATCCGCCACCTTCGTGCAGTCTCTTTAACCTCCATTCCCCACTAGTGGCGAGCATCATTTAACTTGAGGGAAGTACATATATTTGGTGTTACATGAACAATGAACATTTTTTCCCCTTTTGTGGAATGAATTTTCGAATCGCCCGAATAAATCCAGCGGATTGAACTCCTTTCTACGTACTTCGTAAAGAAAAGTAAATATTCTTTTCTAGATTGATAGAAAACTATTTTGATGTTGACCTCCATTTCGCACTTGCTTGATACGAAGGAATAGTCACAAAGAGATGAAAATTACTCAGATGAGTCCTTTCTGGGTAATCAAAGGCTGCGGCTTTGACTTTGGTTTGAAAATTGATTTCATCATCATCTTCCTATCTCGGATTAGGCAATGTTGCCTGTTCCGATGCTTTCTTGGTCGTCCTATTGCTCTTCTGCCTCTTGGTTAGTACTAAATTGCTATTGCTTGTGATGGACATGGGTGCATAGATGTTGATTTTGTGGATCAATTAGGCAATAGCCTTTCTTGAATCGTATTACTAGTGGATTAATGTGCTCTCAGCCGTTGTAGAACGGAAAACACATAGAAGTAAGGATATCTTTAAGAAAGTAAGTAGTTCCTTATTTAATAAATATATTTAGATTAGAAGTTGAAGGTGATTTTTTTCACCATTTTGAAGGTTTGGAATAAAATGGAAGGTATAAAATTTGAAGTAATTATTTTACTATAATTTCAAAGTTCAGTATATTTTGAAATTTGTGAATATTTACCGTTTTATGTAAATAACAAGAGTTAGAAATTCCACTTAATCGTACAGCCTTAGATGGGTCGCATTGGATGATTCCTGCTTTCGAGATGGAGATATGTATGCTAATAGGGCTGTTCGAAAAAACCGGTAGAAGATAAGGCTCTTAACCGGCATGCGCTTTCTTGGAACGATGGATTCTCTCATTGGAGTATAAATACAACAGACCTAAGGTCAAACCTTGGCACTGGGTAGTACCTACTCTGTGATCGTACTACTGCTTTGTGGACTATCCAAAATAAGAGTACATATTAAATTAAACTTTGGAATTCCTCTTTGCTGATATATAGTTTTCAAATAATTCATTTATTTAATCTATTCATAACAATTTATGGCAAAAACTAAATGTTTCATTCAAAATAGTGTACAGAAACGTTTTTCCACGCGAACAAATTTACGTTATTCAATTGAAAGTCTAACTCGTTTTTCCAATTGGAGCTTGTTTGAACCTCTGGATAGCGTGCATGTTTGGTTAGCAGAGAAGAGCTGTTGTACCGGTAAAACTGATCGACCGCTGGATGAACAGTTATGCTCTTTCGGTAGAATCCGCTGGCGAAAACTGAAATGTCAATCTTGTTTCTCTTAAAAAGGGCACGGTTCACTTGCAACGTTCAAATAGTTAGCTCTTTTGGAGATCCAGTACTTTCTGAGTACCGTAATGCACCATGAAAAAAAGTCATGAAATTAATGAGTAAAACTTGCCCTCAAATTTTTTTTTGCAGCTATAAACTAATATTTTACGCTCTTCCGCGGCAGATGAAACATCTCAAATAGAGTATACTCATTTGTGTTTATAAATTGAATAAATTAGTTGTTGGCATTGCTCTCCTACGCTATATCGCAGTTCTTCTTTTGCAGACTCCTGCTCTATTGTGTTTGAAATTGTTGCTGTGATTTAATATTCTTGGTTGACCAATTCTCGCTTTGACCATGGCAAAATCAACTTTTAATTTGTCGCGTTTTTCCAAGTGTTTTGATACAAGCGTTTTTTCCAAGTGATTTTTCATTGGTGTTTATGTACTATTTCTTACTTTGCGTTGCACTCAGGCATTCCCAGGCTTGCCCAGCCGGCGATCTATATATCTGAGTTGCTTTATGATTGTTCGTTGGTACATAAATAGTTTTCTTGTCGTAACTAACAAGTTCATGTCACTTAAATCAATAGACGGGGAAATTACGATCTATGCTCTATTTATGTTTAAAATGGAGCGTTTTCATGAAATACAGCCAAAAATATTTTTTTAAACTTTTCATCTTGGTGGCGAGCATTAGATTCTTTAATTTCCTAAAATATTTTTATTTTCATAACAGTTTTGAAACCGTAATGCTGATGTTTCAGTAACCAGTCTCCAGATTCCATCGAGATAGGAATATCTTGGTAAAACTACCTAACGCCACTTCGGATTCCTTTTGCTTTCCGAACCGTTCTCTTCGAATGTCTGGTAACGGTTTCTCCTTTTGTGAGATTTTTTTCCAAGTAAATACGAACTATACCGGATTCTTGACCTCTCGTTCACGTACACATCATACATCCACGTTTGAAAGAAGTAGGAAATGTGGATTCTAGGACTCGGATGTAAAAAGGAAACAATAAATCATTCTTTCTTTCTTGCAATCACCTCACTAAGTCATTCCGATAAAGCATTCACCCTGAAGATCTTCTTAAATCCTGTCGCGAAATTCTCTCCACAGAAGACCAAAAGCGCGTTCTTATTCCTGTCAAAGTCTTGTATAATGTCTCATCCGTTTCTTGCTGCCTTATCGGCATTTTTCTTATTATGATCTCCAGCACTTCTTTCCGACTACCCGAAACTCCCTCTCCCTCCCAACACCTCCCCAGACGCCTTGCATCCTTCCTCACCTTTCCAGATCCCTCCCCTTCACTTAGCCTTTCCTCCTCTCCCTCTTCCTCACTCTCCCACCCCTTACCTCCTACCGCCCCCTCAATAACGGTGTATCGGACTCAAGAAGTGAGGCAGCGAGCCTACAAACAAGTGTGACGCAACTCACGGAATATCCCAAAGACTAGGTTGGACGTTGGCTGCGCCGCGCTCCTATCCACCGTGTCAACTTGCACACGAAGGGAATAAGAAAAATATATTTTTAGAGTCATGCCTGCGGTTTGTACCCTTCTTCCCAAATTATCCTCCTTTGTCTCGAGAGGATTAAAATTATTTAAGCGCACCCGTAAATGAAATTGACCTTGGCATTAACAATTGCTAAGGCAGCAGCTCACGCGTCTGGAATTTCCTTTGTCCTCAGTCAACTCGCCGCCCTCTTTTATTTTAAGGCGTTGTAATTTAAATTCAGTGCGACGCCTTGTGTTTGCATTTCCGAGACCATAACCCTGTTTGTTATGGTATTGATGGTTGTGTTTAAAGATGTCATACTTGATTTGTGGCCTGAATGAGTAATTGAAGCGTTCGGAATACGGTACCTATTCGTTAATATTTTAGTCAAGTGTCTACCCTCATTCGCATTGTGATAGCACAGACCCAGAATTTCAGTGTCATAACCTTTTTGGAATTAAGAATGTGGATGCTTCATTTTTAGGTCACCGTTTGCGTCTGCTCACAAATGTGAGTGTTTAGGAAGACAGCGGCGGCAAAATAATGTTCAATGAGCCTCACTTCCTCCTTTCAATAGTAATCACGATCCGTAATGTGAAAATACCGTTACTTTGTCACATTAGTACAGAATTTCGTATGTTCCAATTGCTTTTTCTAGAACTTTCTCATTTCTTATATCATTAGTGAGGATTAGGAGAAATATTTTTGGAAGTATTAGGGAACCTTGCGTTTGGTTCTTTCCTGGTTGTTCAAACAGTCCTGTTTATAATGTGTATGCTAAGAAAAAAGTCTCAATCACTTACTGACTCGATTAATAATTATTTATTTATTTAACCCACACAGGTTACTCTTGTTTTACATGTGTTTTAATATATAACAAAGACGTGCACAAACATTCATGCCCTAAGTGGTGAACGAAAATCCCCCAAGGCGGGATTCGAACCCGCGACTTCCGATTTGCCAAGCGAGGAACTTAAGCCGCCGCCACCGAGGCCGGTACATTGAGTGATTATTAATTAAACTAAATATTATATCTCTTTCTCCTTTCAATTTTGAAAATTGAATTACTTTAGGAATACATCGAAATCAACGCTGTGGAAGATTCAAGAAATATTGTCTGAGCATGTACCTACTTTGGTTCATTCCATGATATACTTTCTTGAATATACAGCATTCACATTCTCTTCGATAGACCTATCCTTCTACGGTTTCTTTTGCATCCAGTTCAATTGATGGCCGTTGAAATCTCCAATGGGTGATTCCTATGAGCGACTGTTGTAAATCCGTTGTCCGCCAACTTTTTTTCTTTGAGGGGAACTCCATCGCTGCTTTCACAATCTGATTCCATTTCCCCCTTGGCCAGACGCATGGATCTGGCTATTGATGTGGCACATATTGGAAAAGACCGGTTAGCATGTCCAGCACCATCCGTGACCCTCACCATCGTTAACGACTTTCCCCTGCGGAACTGCGAAGGTTAACCATCGCCTTAGGGAAAAGTGGACGCATCCGAAATTCATTTCCTTTATGTTTGTGAATCTGTGGGAAAAATCGCACGCTTATCTCTAGCCTTTTCAATTTCTGGTATCTCATTATTCCTCTTCAGGGTTGACCGTGGAAAGCGAAAACGCGGAGAGCAGACTGACATTCACGTTAATATGTGAACTGTGCTGAATTTACTCGCACGGTTCCTTTCTCCTTCTTTACATCAAATATAAGATATTCTTGTCATGATATATTCACAAACTATGCGACGCGCTGATGTATTGTTTTTTGAGCTTCGAGATCTTCAATGAGACTGACCCTTATTTTCGTATGACAGTCTTTACTTTCACACGAGGTAAATTATAAGTATGTTGTCACTGAACTCTCATTCGACGTAATATGCGAAGTAATAATGGTTGCCTGCGTTTAAATTATTTGTATATCGACACACAGTACTAGAATACGGGATTAACTACCGATTAACTATGCCTAGAATTTACGTTCTTCGATAAACCTTTTATTTCTATTGACTTATTTGCATTACGACTCACTGAAGATATATACCATATTTTTGTATTAATTATTCAAGCATATTGGGTGATGAAAATTAGAAAGTTGCTCGTTGACTCTTGAACTTTTGAACTAGGTTACGAATTACATTTTTCGCTTGAAAACATCTATAGCCTAATTGTCAAGTGCTTATGTTAAATAAATGGGTAACCGTATCCAAAATACTTCGGCGTAGTCATTACAATAAAAATATTGTTTGATACAATATTCACTGACATAGAGCTTACAAATTGTTAAAGTAAAAATAACTCCCTGAATCCGCCCCTGGTGATATCAAAGAATGTCGGTCTTCATTTTCACGGTCATCGATGCCTGTGTTCTTATTTCGGTGACTATTCTTTTTGCATTATGAAATTTTTGACAAAAATAATATTTTCTGCAACAATTGCATTATTTCTACCAGTGTGCTGCATAATTTTATAATACATTTTTTTAATTATGTGATGTTTTAGGAAATATTCTTAGAAAATGGCCCAGGCCTGATGCCTTTTATAATGCCTTGTTAAACCCATAGTTAGTTAACGTGGAGATTACCGACAGCTCCGATTTTATAAAACAATTCAGACTGCTCGTTATTGAACATAAACACGCTAATTGTAGTAACGCCGCCTTAAAGTTAACTAGCAGTTCAACGATTGATCTGGACCTAACTAGTGATTATTAAACTGATTTTTGGCTTTAGTCGGAGGTTAGCATTAACCTTCAGTTTAACGGGACATCATAAAACCGGGCATTAGAATCAAGCCTTTTTACTTAGGCTACTCAGAGATTTGCTCCTGTATTATATAAAAAAATGCATTTCTATGCCGTGAAAAATTGCAAAGAGAGTCGGAAAAAAAACATGTATAAATAAAATATACTGCGTAGAGTTTGGTCTCTCAAATCGTTTTCCTCATCAGAGTATTGCTATCATATTTTATTAGTGTTTTATTAACTGTAAATATGACGCAGTTTTCTATTTTTTAAGTGCCTGTTGCTCCCTCTTGAAGGAATCGTGGTAATCTGATCAGGGTAATAAACCACAGCCCGACCCGAAGGTAGGTTTGGTAGGTGAGAGTAGAGCTCACCCAATACAATGGGAGCCAAATATTTGAAAAGTAGAACTTAATTGTTTGGAAAAGCAATAATAATTTAGCCTAAGTTTGTCATTTATAATTTGATCAAAATGTTGGCATATGTATTTTGGATCACGAATAATAAAATTCAATGAGGTTAGCGGATCGGCCCAAGTCCGTTGCCTGGAGAGGCTGAAGTAAACTTGACGTGTTTGCCACAGTTAATCCATTATTTTACACCCCTACTCGCCCAGTTGACATTAGGCAACAATCTAGTTTGCCGAGGTCTAGCATTTCGCAGCTGAACGCTAGAGAGATCGCATCCCATGTTTGGTTACCGATATTATTGTGAGAGACATGTGTTGCACACTGGACCAGTTATCGAGCCAACTCGCTTTTCGCTTCTTGCCAAGTGTGGAGGAAAGAGACAGAGAGAGGGGGAGGGGGAGTCAAATGAGACTGCCTCGAGGGCTCCGTCGTCCTCGAGTTACCTTTCTCATCGGCCTTGGAGTGCGGGTGTGGTCTCTCTCGTGGAACTAGCTTGCTTTCGACGCACGTATGTATTTCAAAAGATAATTTCTTTCAAGAATGGCTGAAGGGATAGCCTAAAGGACTAATTTCTCAGCTAAGGATATTCCATTTTGTTTGCCCGAAAACACCGATGTGCCTTCCTTACAAGTTGTGTAAATGAAATGCATTTCCTCTAAATGATCAACAGATACAAAGAGGTATGTGTGTATGCAATTGTTGGAACGAAATTGTGAACGGTCGCGAAACTGAAAAATATATTTGTTAAGAATTGGTAATCATTAAAAAAATCGATGGTCAAATAAAAATTATTTGGCAAAAAAACAGTTTCTCTCGAGTACATATTTATCTCAGATTTATGAAGATACACTTTTTCTAGTTCCCGTGTTTCTGTTGTTATAGCAATTCATTTTCTACAACAAACATGTAAATGAGATCAAAAATGAATTGATAGTGGAAAAGGTTATTGGATATAAGCTTATCCCTTTTACCTATATGTTAAAAAAACGTTATCCTAATGCAAGGCATATGTGGGCTGGTGATGCAGGGTTAGAACTGATTTACTAATTTATGGCTGAAGAGTGGTTTGTGAGACAAATTAAGCCTCCAGGAAATTCGTTTTGAATGTCAAAGAAAATTCCGTGGATTATTGGCCAATCTAATAGATGATGGTATTTGAATTACACAAATAAAAATTATATAGGGTATGTAGCTTGTAATTTAAACTCAGTAATTTATCCCAACTGCGTTTAAAGAATCCGAAAATTACAATAGGATTTTCGTATCGTAGTCAGGAAGAATTTTCCCTACATTGGACGTAAATAGAAGCAGAAAAGAGGATTTATGAATTCCTGTGGAAACTTAAGTTTCATAAGGCTATTCGTTTATAAAAGGATAACGGGCATATGGTATTCCCTCTTTTTAGCTAATCCTCAAAAGGCTGCGTAGAACTTTATACATTTCTTGAGGAGATATTCCTGGCTTTTCCGTATTACAAACGGAGCGTGGTAAATTATCCTCGTTTATTTTTGAAAAATTTATCTTGTAAAAATTTTCAGCGATTATCAAACCATGATTTTTCTTGTTGAGGGCTTCAAATTCAAATTATTTACAACCTTTAAATGTAAATACTGTCATTGAAAGTTATCCAATCAGCAATTCAGTCACCATGGCAAGTAATAACGTCGTCAATGGATACCCAAAGGGTACCTGTTTCATCCTAACAGGAGAAAAGCTTAGACAAATCATATCTCAATTCTCATGCCGAATAAATTCTCAGCCATATTGTGGAGAGTTATTATGGAAATATTATGTATTCGAGTTTCTAATAAGACTCTTGTTCTGATTTCAAGACCTCCCCAATATGATTCACTAACTTTAATTTCAGGTTTCATCATATTTATGATAAACATTTTTCCATGGCAATAAGAGGGACCTTGTTTAAAAATTGAAAATTGTTCTGGTTTGTTCCTTCCGTAAATACATATGAACGCGACCTTACAAAACGTTTTCCAGCTAAAAGATTTTTTTATTTCGAAATACTCCTAAAATATCAAGTTTTAATATCCAATAAAAAATCGTCAAATCAATAAAAATATTGTAGGACTATCAAATTAGGAATGAAAATGGTTTCTCCACATTTAAGTGGCTAAAATCCCTCTTAACAGTGTGGAAGTAGTAAATCATCACCACACTAAAGTACGAAGAAGCAGCGATATTGCATTATTTGTGGGTGTTACTTGAGACAAAAAGAATCCTGCGGTTGCTGGCGTGGTCTTGCGTATGTGAATGCTAAATGGTAAGCTTACAGTTTTTGTTCTTTGCCCTTTTATGACCTTCAGATTCCTTGTCATCTGAGTGTCTGACTACTGTCGTTTTCATGACTATTCATCATTCTTCGAGGTTCACCTGGCGTTTAGTTCATTTTTCTGACTAGTTCCATTCCTCAGAAAACTCAGGATGACGTCCTCTGTATGCATTCTCGCTAGAAATTTATACAACTTTTTTTAAGGGTGGCAGAATGTATGCGGAAATGAAGAAAGGGTTATTGTAGGGGTGTGTCCATCA
>LYUA01000013.1:1200013-1217607 GCA_002093875.1 Calopteryx splendens
TGCGGAAATGAAGAAAGGGTTATTGTAGGGGTGTGTCCATCAGAAACATACCTTAACCGGTATATTACCATTAATAAAAAACTGATTAAAGTTTTCACGCTTGACTTAATGGCTGAGTTTTTACTGGTTAGTTTATGAGGTATTAACACATTTTGCAGTGATTTATCAGTTCAGACGTAAAAACACATCTATTAAGAGTATTTGACAGTTAAAAGGACTTGAGTCAACAAAATTAAACGATAAAATAAATTTACCAATGCTTCGAGAACGCAGTTTTCTTGAAAGACGAACATTCTTAATTTAGTGACGAATTTTTTGTTGATAAACTGAAATGCACATATCTGAGGCTGATCAGACCTGAAAATAAAATATGAAACCTGTTTCGTAAATTGAAGTAATGTGTTGTAACAGTCTTGAGAACTAAAAATATTAATGCATGATTCATCCACAAACGGGAAATGCAGTAAGGTCAATGGTACTACACAATCCTGCTGCTTGGAAAATTCTTATACACCATCGACAGGTGATGATAAATTGTACATTTACTCAAAACTTCTTTGGAAAGTAGTACATATTCAAGAAATTCCGTATGAATTTTTTTCAGCCGAATAACCAAGTTCTAAAATTTTTAACTATCCAGTAACTTACCTCATGGGAGTTTAGTGGGCAATTCTTAATTTGTGATGGACATCCTGCAGACTAAGGTTTGCCATCTCCAAGAGGAAGAGAGATGCAAATTATTATATTGGGAAAACTAATCCTCTACGACCGGCGTCACTGAGTCGATGTTCATTTTATAACTTTGCTATTTGCTTCTCAACCGCGTTTCAAATGCTGTATAGTTGAGCGATTCATTGTGTAGTATAAATGGAAGTACCGCTAATACATGTCTATCTTATTAATTCAATGGCATGTAAAACTACAATATGGAAAAAAATATTTAAGAAGACATGGGAGGCGAAATTACGAACAATGAGCGCTGAGCTATCCATTCTCGAGGAACCGATATCAATGTGCAATGGGATCACCAGCCTTAACATTTCCATGCATTCAAATTTTCTTCATTACAGAAATAGGTCACTTGCTCAAAACACATTCAAATATTCAAGGACGTAAGCAGCGAACTACGCTAGCTAACTCTGTTAACCTTCCATGCACTGGAGAAAGACAAATTTTGTCATTAGCCCTTTTGCTTTCTTGACTGATATCGATAGCAAGCATAAAACATTAATGACAACAAATATCACGAAAATTTATAGAACTTGTACCCAAAGAAAAAGATTACGTATGATTTTATTTGTAGGCATGAAGCGTTCACGTTTGGAAGCACTCTTTTCCTCAAAAAATATTTTTTATTTCACATGAAATAGAAATGTATCTCATGATTAGGTGATTATTTTCATTTGTATTAGTAAAGTTTATTTTCGATGAGAAAAATGCCATTTATCTACAATCGTGTTGTCTGTGGCCTCTGAATGCCTTTGTGCTACCATACTTACTTAACATGTTATCATCCCATTTTACGGTGGATCTTAAACATTTCCTGGTTCGTTTCCCAATATAAACCTCATTCAATATTCTTAAGAAAGTCTATTCTATTGCTGTTCTTATTAATCCCCGACTTTCCTGATTCCTTTCTCAAAGTTTCATGTGTTCTTTCTGGCTTGAGGAACTTTGTTTTTAATTATGAGCGATTTCTCTATGTAAATTTACCAAGATGAAATTTAGAGAAATATTAGCTTATAATTTTGCCTTTGCTTTTGCTAAAGTGCTATTTATAGTTTTTGTACAGTAAAACTCAGTACACTAACTTGATTTTTAAAAATAAAGTTAAAACGTACGGCGAGTATTATTCCTGCCTTTGCCAATCGAAGTTGTGACCATCAAGCATGTGCCTCCATTCTATTCAGGTTTCGTTGCTAAGCCATGTTAGAGGGATCGAAATTACGTAAGCTTTGGAAATGACGTAAACATTCGCGCGAAAAGAGGCATAAAGACCTTTCATTCGAAAAAGGAAAATTATGACTCTGCAGCAGATATAATAATGATGCTAATTGGGTTTTTAAGGTACTGCAACGCCCGAGGTCATTTCGTAGTTACCTTATACGCATACAAAAATAGTATATTGCATGATCATTTAATAATAAATAATGTGATCCCCTAAGAAGAACATCGATCCGGCTAGCTCATCCCTAATCGGGTCGAGAAGAAATAGCCTTTGTGTTTCCGAAATCAATTTTCATATCGTTAACTTGAACTCAAAGAAGCTGTCTCTTTATTTTTGAAATTAGTATGAGCCAGGCTTTCATAAACTTTATCTATGTTTCTGGTTACTTTATGGTTTATAACTTTAACTATATGGCACATACTCATGAACAAAATAATAAGAGGGAGATCTTTTGCATTAAATGGGACCCTTATCGAAATGAAGAAATACAAGAGACGTAAAGACGTGTTCGTGCCCAGAAAGACTAAATAACTAATTATTGAGTTTAATATTATTTTACAATTTATAATAGTTAGTTTTCATTACTGGCGATTCTTTCATTATTTTACTAATCTGTTTTCAACCTGACAGTTATACATACATGCTAGCAATTCCGTAGCTATATATATAGAGTCATGAAACACGCCTAAGGTGGAGCACATGCATATAGTGAAGGATGGATATCAAGGAAAGGCATTGATCGCGTTTTCATAGTTTTTATGCTATAAATCATTTTTCCTTGATTATCATCATAAACTAATGATAAGCAGATATGCTATTAATAATAATAATTACTGACATGCACGAATTTTTCGTTCATGCTCAAAAAAAGACTACTATTTCCTGGTATTCATTCATTTAATGAAGCCGGCTACCAGGGATTGATCTAAAGAGCATAAACTGAAAGGTCCATGCAAAGGAACAGCATGTTGACTTCAAGATATTTAGTAAAGATTATCGTATTGGATGAGTAAACTATCATAAATTAAGTTTCCAAGTAGTGTAAGGGAGCCACATTGCATAACGTAAAAGGAAATATTTAAATAAGTAACATAATAAATTCGCTTTACAGGCACCAATTTCTAAATGAGGTCATACAACCTATCATAAAAAGAAAAAAATCGAGATTTTTAAATCAATGCAAAGTGCGCCTCGGTGCAGCGAGCAATATGTTAATCAAAATAGTAAAAAGGCAGCAAATCGCTTCTAATTTTTCAAATTCCGACCGGATACCGGGTTCCGACCCGACACCCGACCGGTCAGTTGATCGACCTGGTTTTCATTACTCTTATGCAATATGACTGTCATTTCTATTCAGAAATTTCTGGTTTAATACACCGGTTATTAATCAATTCAACTCAATCACTTATGGATTAGAAATCAACTCAAACTTCAAAGTTTTATTCGACGCACCCTTTGATTATTATCATTCTGGCTGTCTAGTCGGCGTTTCTCCCGAAAAGTTTAACTCTGTTAAAGGGTTCTTGATAGAGATAGTTTATGATCTGTAATTGAATAAGTTTTTAATGGTGAAACGTAGGTATTTGATTGGAAAAACGTGAATTTACTTGAAAACCTTACATAAGCCTTATGTTTTACGTAAACCTGTAGATCTTTTTAAAAAAATAAATTAGTCAAAAAGTGACAGAATTGAGTCGAATCTTTCTCAGAGGTCCTAGTTACGGGCACACAAGTGGGTTTCTCACCAGAAAAGTATTACATGAGAATGGAGGGGGTGAAGGGGGTTTATCGAAACCTACTCTGATGCCCATCCCGTTACCTACGAAAGATTGATTATAATAAATTAATTTTTTTCCGGTGATGTTATGGTTTGAAGAGAATTTTTATATTTATATACATATTGATTATATCCGGTTTTTGTGACGCCAATTTGACTTGGAAAGAGGAAAAGTATGTAGCTCAAAACAAAAATGTTCTTAAATAACTTTGAGTTGACTACTTACATTGCACTCCGACTCGCCCGTTGGTCTCTGACACTAGTATAAATTTGATACATTTATTTTGGTGAAGTTATGTCAAATAGTTAGAAATTTTTTAAAGTGGAACACTGCAGGAATGTGCATCCACGTGGAAAAAACCATGCTTGCATTTCGATAATGGAATCCCTATGATGTAAAAGAGAGAACTGGATTTGGCGAGCTCGTTGACTTGGGGTAGGTGATTTAAAAGTAAAACTTGAAAATGGATAAAATAAAAACCAAGATTATGATTTGCCGCAGCGGAGTAAATTAAAACTCGCAACTGGGTAATCAAAAGCTAGAAGTTTTGCTCTTCGGCAAAATAGACAGCGATGGAAAAAGCAGGAAAGACGGCCTACCAGACGTAAAGTTTACTAATATCCACCTACACAAATATGGAAGTAAGAAGGCACTTCATTGAAACATATTTTGGGCATACTTTACTTATGTTTGCTAGGCATGGACAGCAACCGCAGAAGAAAAAAAACTTGAAAATAGTGGGTATGCTGTGCTACGGAAGAATGAAGAAGGTCAAACGACCCAAATAACCAACGAAGAGTCAAAAGAAGGAATACAATGAAAAGACTGAAAAGAATCAAGTTAAGTTTTGAGGCATGATGACTTGATTCAAGACATTGGCGAAGGAAAAATGTAAGGGAAGAATTGCAATGGGAGAAGGCGGTTGAGATGCGTGGAAAATATGAAAAATGTGGAAGCAATGGGAATAAAGGCTAAACCAATCCTAAGGTTAATGACCAATAATGTTAAGTGCGCAATATATGTCTTTTATGCAAAAATATCATTCACATGTTAATTTTGACATTTTCAGCAATCAAAAGTAAAAATAGGCAATCTTAGGAAAAGTTTACCGATTAAGGCGAACACGTAAAAGCGTTATCAGAATGTAAAAATAAATAACTAGTGACGGTGCACGGTAGCCTACACTCGTGAATTAATCAACACAGTATCTGAAATATCATCCAGTCTTTATGCTCTTTAGCAGTTAGTGTCAGTCTTATTATTTATACTTCTGAGACGCTTTAAAAACGTGCCATACGATGCCTTATTAAGGTGAAACCGGCTGCAGTAAATATAACTTGTGGAAAAGGAGAAAGTGTATTTCATTAATGCATAACTAATAGTATGCATAGCATGTGTTTATTTTTTTTATTAAAGTTGATATCAACGCCATTAGAAAGAGAATATGTTAAAAATATATGCATGGCAAAAATGTCCTCATTTAATGGGTATTTTTCGAGTCACGAAACTTATCAATTATTCTGCGCGATACACCGAAATTTCAATCACTGGACAAATTATCTGCATTTAAGCTTCCAGGAGGGGACTGAATCTCTTAAGGAGATAAACTTATGACCTGGGTATGGTCCCAGTTGTTTTCCCTAACAGATAGTATTGTCAGGCCTTAGCTTTTTCCGATTACAAGGAGACGTAGTCAAACAGGAGATATAAGTAATTTCCCAAGACCGTAGCTTGCCTGTGGGCGTCATTTGATTAAAATGTTCACTTACTGAAAGCCCTGCCACAACTCGAACCTGATACTTGGGTGAAATCCATAGCCCACATTGCTTGCTCTTAAAAATTCGGGTGTGCGGGTAGTACCTAATCGAAAACCCAGGTCTACGGGGCATAAAATCCCGCATCGCATCACCACCATCATAATGCCTAGAGAAAAACCACAATTCCTCACAATAATCGTCTTCTGATAAAAAAATGAATTATTATAAAAAAAGCACCCCAACCATTAATTACCGTCTCTATGTAACCAGAGATCGAACAGTGTGTAGTTCTATGTAGGAATGCTTGAATGAAATCCATGAAATATTTCATGTATTCGACTGTAAATAACTTTCCACGATATTTTTCTTTCTCTAAACTGTGAAAACATATATTTTGAGGTTAAAATTGAATTTGAAATGCATTCTTATTTCCTTAAAATGATGCCATGTGTGAGTTTCGAATAAGCTAATATTTTAAATAGTTACTAGGTTACAAATTCCTAACGGTATCTGGAAGGAAATGACGTACGTATTTTATATTATTGCCATTTTTGCTCATCTTACAGCAACGTGTAAGTCTCGGTGATCAATTACGTTGAGAAGAAGCGATACAAATGCCCATCCTCTCCCATGGCATTCCTTTTTTTCCCTTCCGGTCATTCACGCCAACTTCTAGCCGATGCGCTTCGGGATGCCGTTAAATTTATTGAGCTTCCAAATGGGAATTGTAAAAAATACGGTTGGGAAGTCGAGCTACGTGTCGTGAACTTCTTAAGGCAACACCTCCCTGCCTGTCTTCTTCCTTCGAGGGACACTGGGATTCTTGAATGCTTCCATTGTAACCGTTCTTCTTGGCTGCACTTTTAGAAATCGCGTCTTGCTCTCTCCTCACTGTTTCATGAGATTTAAGGAGTGCCAAACTTGCGTGAATCTTACCTTCCCTAAAAAATTTCCATTTTGAATAAAATAAAAGATATAATTAAACTCTCAGTACTGCTCCCAAGTTCATTTTAACGAACAATTCGTTCCAGGCAATAAATAAATTCAAGTGAGAATGACTTATCAATGTAATATTTGAAAGGTGAATAAAAGGAGCCTGGAGTTACTGCTGAGAGATTTATTTCCAAAATCTTCTAAATCAGTGAGGGGAAATCTTTTGAGAACTGTGACACATTACATAATTTTTATTACTAAAAATATGTTGCTTTTCTAGGCTAACACAGTCGAGATAGGTAACAGATAGACGCTTGTAATTTTTCTGCAATTCCTTTTAGTTCAGTTGATTTAGAGTTTTGTCGTTTCCATTAGATTCCCGCCATTACCATCTTATACTACCTGCAAGGTACACCTCCAAGGCTAGCTGAAATATTTTTTTCGAGTTTTTCTTCTACATGAAAAGTAAATATTTTGCTTAAAAACATTCTTTAGACTGCGTAATTTGAAAATGTTGCATGGAATAGTGTATACCAATATCTTGGTAATAAGTAAAGCTTTATTTTTTGTGAGTATAACTACCTCCTAAAATAACTATCTCCTTTCCAGTTTATTGGATTTATATTGCGTTTTTCCGGTTCTATTAAGACTTTGGATTCTATGGAACGAATTCGATATTTTGGAATGAACTTTTAAGCTCACTGATGGCCTTGTGTTGCATCTTCAGTAGCTTTTTTTACATTTTCTTGTGATAATACAGCTGCACATTCTCCGTTTGAATTGAAAGAATATATCAATACGATATTGAAGCATAGCTTTAGAATTTAGAATAGAATCTTTTTCTCTCAAATGCCCGGTCTCCACTTAATGACAACCAAAATAGTTTTTATTTCATTTGCTTCACTTCTTCCGAAATTATTAACTTTTAATTATTAGAAAATCCTATACTTAGTGTAAGGATATTTTTATAAAGTTAAAGAATCTCATTAAAAATCCTGTATACTTTATCGACACATTTAAGGGGCCATGTGTCATTTGTAAATAAAATCAGTAGAAATTTCGAATCGAAATTCTCGACTCGTCCTGACGGTTTTTTCGTCCTCTGCTTTCGTTCGGCTTTCGTCCTCTGCCTTGGTTCGGCTTTTTTCTATATCCCATTATCCCCTTCCCTAAAACATTCCTTGAGTAATGGACATTAAGATCCAATTTTGAACCGTGAATTCCTGCTAGATTTTTTCGTTTCTTTACTTCTCGCAAGATGAATTTTCGTTCTGGAATTATTTTATAGAGTTCAGTATGCATCAAAAGTGTGTACCCTTTGCTGATGACTTTTTATATTTTAGAATAAAACACTACAAGACCATTGTTGTAGCAAGCTTAGGATAATAACATCATCCAGTCCTGATAGTTCTCCCCCGCGTATATTTTATTTTGGTGATGAAAATGATGCAAATACCGAATGGCCGGACTTCTCGGACCAATTTTACTGAGAACCTAGGCCATGAGGAGGAGCGATCTCCAGCACGCTCAGATGATCTGTTATTAAATTCAGGGCTTGGAACAAAGGGAAATCGTTCCAAACCTCGCTATAAACCCTCCGACGATAAACCGTAGAACTCCCCGAATTTCGTGAGTTGGGTTATATTGCTAATTTCTACCTACGGCTGAGCGGTCATAACGACTTAGCTGTCATGGTCTCCAGTCATTCCGCGTTCAGCTTCAGAGACGTCCAGAGAGACCCATCCCATGACTTTGGGCGCCATCATGGTGGTCTTTGTTTGTATTGCATGTTCCTTTTCAATATTTTAACTGACTCCTTTTTAGCCAAAATCACTAGATTTTGATGACCAACCGTTGATTAAAAATTTTAAAGTAGTGCACAACGTTTTGAAATATATTTCTATGGCTCTAGGGGCATTGAGACGTCGTTTCCTTTCAATGCCAGCTTACAGTTAGTCGAATACCAACTTCTCACCGAAATTCAAAAAACTCAAATTCTCACTCAAAATTCTGCCTGTAAATTATTACGTTTTCCATAGTTCCTCCTCAGAACGTAGTGTCGAATGTCCTATCCTAGCCATACGCAAAAGTCCGCTTTTTGTTGGCAAGAGATATAGGCATTTCATAGAAACTAATGGCATAGAGCATATGATGGATACTATTTAACTTTACGCGTTATCATTCTCACTTAATTTTTAATAGTGTAAACATTTACAGTAATGGAGTTTTTCAAGTGGCTACATTTCAACAATATTTTATTATGCTAAAATCCCCCTTGCTTATTGATTTTATACCACTATTATAGTGATAAGAAAGGTAATGGATAAAAATTCTGCTCGAAGACCTACAAAAACAAGTTTATGCTATAAAATGTTTTTACATGCACAATCAATCAATTTTGCATGCGCAGTTTTTCCCTCGTGGTAGTAGTTCTCTGTACACCATGTGTAATAGCGATAGTTTGGCCATCATTTTTTTCTCAGAATATAAATATTCACCCACTTAACGCAGTGACTCACGTGAATAAGTTTTAAAAATAATTTCCCCTCTACCCAGTGATAGTGGCTTTGTATAAAGGAGAGTTTAGATATAATATTCATGCAACAATTATGGGCCAATATTTTGAGTATACCCGGAAAAGAGGAGGGGTGAGGAGGGTGACCTTGGACAAAGTATGTGTGGTATTCGTGAGTTTCGTTTTAATATTGTAGCCTACTCTTGATAAACTACTACCCCTGATTCCTTCGACCGATTGCAGTTTCGTCAGACCGAATTTCACTTTAGCCGTTCAATGAATATTGAGCTTCGAAATATGTCTTAAGTATGTACTGGAACCACACTTGTTGTTGTTTTGTATTAATGTATTGTTTTTTCATAAATCCAGATTATGCCCATAGGCTTCCCAAGCTGCGTGGCTTTATGGATAACAGAACTTTCTAAGACCTCACTGGCTGCATTTGGAAAGGAAAACACGCTCACCCCGAGGACAAGATTTCATACGCCATTCAGTTCACCGGGCTCCGGTTTTGTTCTTGATATCTGAAGAAATGCTAATAATTGTTTCCGTTATTTCAGACGATATGTTGTTAGTAGTAAATTGGGTAGTGCAAACTTCCGATTTTCTTAAATTGCTCCTTATTGGTACGTCATTAATTATTTGTTTATGACTACAGAATACCCTCGCAATAACCATTAGTGTTCGCTTTACATATTTTTATATAGTTACTATAAAATACTCTATTTAAGCAATAATATCAATGTTTATCAGTAAAAAAGTAGGTGCAGATTAATTATGAAGTACATTCTGTGTTAAGTGCCTTTTTACAAAAAGCAAATTATGATTGCTTTTCTACTTTCAATTATTTGCAGGTCTATTCTTACATTGATGTTGTATTTACGTGAATGATCGCTGTTATTTTTACTTGAAATTTTATAGAAAAATAGATCACATCTTTGTTTTTAACTGCATATTTTTGGTGCAAAATATTGAGCACATTTTTTTAGATTCCTCGAATGTATGATGTAGCACAGAGATTTCTTTTTCAGTTATTGTTAAAGTATTATCATAAGGTCCATCGGAACAGCCTCACCATTAAACTACCATTATTTTTTTATTCAAGGTTTTAAACTTCGATTATCTCAAGTAAGATTATTGGTCTTCATGATGCAGGTAATAGCCGGGCTATCAAAAATAAAATCATGGCTGCACTGTTATATTCCTGTGTTACGTTACCTGGAAAAACATTTTAAGCATATTCTGATGTAGAACGAATCTTTTTCTTTTCCACTGCCCTTCATCTAATATTTTCGAAGATGAAATAAATTTTTCAAACTAATAAGACTATTTGGTATTGAGAGAAAGATTAAAGGTGCATTGGACGTTGCATGCAAATTCAACAGTGGGGGAGGATATAGTATTTTTTTCGATGGAATATTTATTACTCTAGCCTAATGACTAGGAGCAAGATTTTTTTTCTAGCATGTGCAATATCACTATGTATGTACGAAATATGCCAGTTTTCTTTTAATGTGTGAAAATACACGAGTAAAAAAATGGTTTTTATGATCAATTTTACGAAATCTCAAGTTTTTCTAAATTGTTGCGAACATTTTAACTTCTTTGCTCGTCTAAATTTATATGTTGTTTAGACAACAAATGTGCATTTCGATTCCCATTTGAAACAAATTGAAGTTGCTTTGATACCGCCCTGATTATCTCGTTAATGTACTTCTTATGCGCTGTCGCATGCACCCATCACATGGAAGACTCCAGATGAAACTGTAGATCGGCACTCTCTTAGAGCACACATACAATTTGCTTTAAGGACGCTCCTTTTTATGTTCGAAGAGCACTCAAAACGGTTGGCATTGGTGATGCAGAAACGGAACAACAATCTGATTCGCAGGCTCTCCAAATAAATCGAATAAGTTGGTCATTCATTTTATAGTATCCTACTCCTAGGTATATTAATAGGCAACAAGTGCCATCTTTTCCCCGATTTTTATCCAATATATTTGGAATAAGACTAGGAATTTCCAGTGAATCATTTCTCATCGCTGCCCATACCACGGTTATTGCCGGAGTCGTTCCTACTATAATTAAGGTTTTTTCTGTGGCCAGCGCTCGCGATGACTGCCACCATACACGAACTGGTCCCACAACTTAAAGGAACATCGTCTTCAACGGGAGTCGCGACTCCCATATCATATTCTAGGCTTTATAAAGTATTCTGCCTTTTGGCCACATTTTTGAAGAAATGGAAAAAAATATCCCAACTTCTTCCTAATTTACGCTACTGAGAGGTCACTTCGTTGAAGCGAGAATCGGAACGCACCCCAATTACGGAATCGGAACGCACCCCATCGATATACCTGCCTAACTGGTTTAGTTGCATAATTACGTCGGAAGAGTAAACACGTCCAATACCACGGCAATCGACGAGCGTCGGATCATATACCTATAGTCTTGATAATACTTTACATTTATGGAGTTCCTACTGCTGAAATTATCTCAAAATAACTCTTTTTAAGTGACAAAATATTTGAATTTTATTTACAATAAATACTGGGCCCTACATATGACCTAGCTGCCCAGTATTTATTTAGAATATGATTCAATAGACTTCAATAAATTGTGCTTACATCGACCGACATTACCATTAACCCCATTTCAGTTGATGGTAACTACCAAGCAGCTCTTTAAAGGATATCAGCAGAAATTGAAGCGTTAAAGCTTGGAAACTGCATTCTTCATTCAACTTGTGAAAATAGAATTAGTTTCAAAGGAGTGGCGTATTTCTCACCCAGAGTAGTTTTTATAAGATAGTATATGATAGATTGTTATAATTAAATGTTCTATTCCTGTTGAAATGATTGATTAATCGAATTTTTAATTATATACATGTAATGTACTAATATATAATTGATTGTGTTAATATGAGGATATGAATTTTCACGAACGGCTTACAAACGTGGAAGTTATTTATATAGGAAATATATAGTTTCGCATCAGCAAACATTTTCAGTGTTGAGTGAGAGTTAATGAACTCAGCGAAGAAGCACTTCCTCACGAGAACTCTCTGCTGTTGGCTGCCATTCCTGATTATCAGGGGCCGACAAAACTTTCCCACATGGCTGCTGATGCGGGACCAATTAAATTTGGCCACAGAGAACTTAATTCTCTAAAGTAGAATCGGAAGGATCCGACTCCACACTAGAAATAAAAGCATCCTAAGTTTTCGGAGTGCTGCTCCGCTGGAGATTCACTTCTTTGCTTGTGAAAGAAATTACATATATTCATTCATTTTAGGTGCTTGAGAGTTTCAATAGAACATTATTAATTAATTATTGAGCACGATACAGGGGTTTTTGCATCATTTTTACCTTTCGCTTAAAATAAAATGGATATCGGGACGGATAATTTCTGTGTTAATGGTTCTGGAAAGGTCCTGGGTGGATCTCGACGAAAACACTGAAGGTAATTTATATTCGATCCTCGCGGCTCCCACGCGATCCAGCCGACGAGGTTCGGAATAATCGAAAGAGGCTCCATGGGATTCGGGAGATTTTGCGTCATCAACCACCCCTGTCATAATTATGGCAACGGAAGTTATTATATCTCGCCTTTCTTCTCATCGCGAGCCTCTTGAACTCTCACTCACAATCCGGGCCCGTAGGCAGTGGCGCAACCGCCGCCGCCACATCCATCTCCCACGCATTACCGCTACCCTCAGATACAGGCTGTTGGCCGGCGTGCAACGACCGCAAAGCGTTTTCGGTTGGACTTCCCTCTCTGTTTCCTATCCCTCCTCTGCACATGCTCTCTACCCGTACACTCGATCGATAAGTAAGGATAACGTTTCACTTTCAGAAGCAAATAACTTTCCATTTTGTTTTGCCTCACCTGCATGTTGCGTCTGGTTACAGGGAGTACCTGCATAACCTGCATTCTATGCATATCTGCGCCCGCGCATAGATTATTTCCTAGGCTTAAATTTTATAGTGGTAGGTAAAACAACCTGAGGGTTGCTTACCTGTTAATGGTGCATTTATTCTGTAAGTATTTCGTTGGAAACTGCGGTAAGCATATTGGAGTATAATCCGCTATACTTTTTCATGACGAAATAGTCTTCATTTCTGGGTGTTGCGTATTGAAGCCAATCTAAATACATAATTCTTATTTGGCAACTTCGAAGTCGCGCCATACAATTACGAACGGTTAGAGATTTTTTCGTGTTTGAACCTTTTCTACCGGGCATCTGATGAAAGATTTATTATCGAGTAAATATCATTTCGATCGGTTTCAAATATAATCCCCCTGACGTGTTTAGAGCTAGCTAAATTTTCTCTGTTCAGCGTGACCAATTAAAGATCGTTCTGCAATCATATCATCAGCTAATACACGTATAAAATTCATTTCACTTCGTAAAGTAAATTTCATTCTTTCTAGCTCATTCGCTCGTTGCAACTCTTCATCATCCACCAAAGGCAGTGCCTTGCCACTGGAAGCTTATCGTCCTATCAAAAGCTGTTCTTTTCATTTCCTCATTCCCTCATAGGAAATCCCTCATTTATTCCTCATAGGAATGAAAAGCCATTATTTCCTCGATCCTTCTTAAATAAGAAAAGGATTCTTGGTCGTCTTCTAGCTCCTTTGCCCGGCACTTTACCTCCGATGTTTTCAATAAAATCCAAAAATATTCTTTTCTTTATCTCTCTGATATTGCTATTGTCGTTAGAAATGTAGCTTCTATAAAAACTAAACCCCTCTACTTCCTCTATTTTTATTCCTTTAATTTGCATTTCACTTTTGCGTCTCTCTTTTAATCAGCGTAGTCTTGGTCAATTTTATATTAATTTCAATTTGAAATCATTTAATTCCTTCCACTGTTAACATTTTGTCGATTATGATAAAATATAAGTGTCAGATGCAAGCTTAATGCTGTAGATATGTTTTCACCTATTTTAATGGCCTTTGTTTTTTTCATTATTACTAGTGTCTTCGATCAATAAATTGAATAAATATGGAGAAAGTGGTATCCTTAAATATCACCTTTCTAATTTTTGGTATTTCATTTTTATATACATATCAGTTGCATTGCATTCCAATTTATAACATTTTAAAATAAGTTTTCAGTCTTTCCCATCATGTTCGGTTTTCTTCATGGTTTGAAACAACTTCTGCCAGTTCACCTTTTAGAATGATTTTTCTAAATCTATAAAGTTAATATGTTTTCATTATTTATTTCTTTATTGTTCTTTTGATATTAACGTGATGCCAGGATTCCTTATGAGGTACCTCTTCTTGTTCAAAATTCAAATTGATCTCTGTCCTCGTAATTTTCTATTTTGTCCTCTATCCTGTTTTCAACAATGTTTGGTAGAATTTTTGAGGCACGTTATAAAAAAGATATAGTGCCATAGTTGAAAAATTCCAATCTACTTCCTTTATTGAGCATCTTGCTAGTTTTACTTCTTGTTAAGTCTGTAGGTATCATTCCATTTCCAGCATTCAGCATAAGCATTCTATGATATACGTACCCTTGACAGAACGTTAGGTCGAAATCTGAAATTAAATTAAGAGTTAAAAGTGATGTTAGGTTTAATAATATCGAAGAAGCGGGGAAAAAACCTAAGGATTAATAAAATTTTTGCGTAGAATTAGCATATAGATTGCAATATTTTATTGCAAAAAATGGGTGAAATTCCCAGATATTTAAGGCAAACCTCTCATTTGTTGAAGGCCCTTTTTTTCTCGTTGAACCCCGTAGTCCCATGCAAATTTTCGACCACGTACCTACGTATGTTAGCAGAATGTGGTAGGTGTGTTACACGATGTGATTATGACGCCTATGGCGATTAAAGGAATTACGGAATTTTCAATATCTAACCCCGAGACACTTAGAAACTAAGCCGATTTTTTCTGGGATGAGGTTATTTGCCAAAAACTTCCGTATCTCTCAGTCATCAGCCGTTTAGGCAGTGAATAAAATAATATGTAAGGATTCATGTACGTATCCCACCCGATATCAGTAAAATTCTCCAATATAATGGATATAGTACACATTTTTGGAACCAAAGTATACCACAAGATAACATAGGTTAGCGGTCTCACGTAATACTTCAGAAATTTAAGGTCCTCTTCAGAAGTCGCGTAACCAATTAACAGACATCGTTCCTTTCCCAGCAGTAAAGAGTTTCCTGTTGTTGCTCTCTTCTATATATAGGAAACCCCATTTTATGAAACTGTCCGAAAGTTTACTGGAGGAAAGGTTTTTGGTAGTATGTGGAGCATATATAAATGAATGCTTGCCTAAGGCAGCAAATATGGAAGTGTATAAAAGTGTACACATTATTACATGAGAGCGAAACTTGTGAACGCCAGGATAATATAATTGTCGATTAAATGCTTGTTAATAGTAATTATGAGGGACTTGAGGAGTATTGTGCTAAAAATAGTAGAGATAGGGTGAGAAATGAGATGGCTATGGAAGAATGTGATTTGGCGACACTAGTAATTGGTAATTGACAAGTATGAAAGAATTATGAAAAGCTGATTCAGTCATGTTGAGAGAATGGATGAGAGTTGAATCACCAAGCAGATGTATGAAAGAAAAGTAAATGGTGTGGGAGGAAAGAGTACACCGAGAAAATCATGGGAGTATGTGGTCGGAAAGACACATGACGAGGAATATTAGAAGTCTGAGGAACATTAGACTACGTGGCCAATAAACATTACATGAATGTGACGGAGGCAAAAGAAGTATGCAAAGAAGGGAAAAGAATAATGGGGAAGAAGTTAGTAAGAGAGTAAGCTTCCTTTCACGAAATGATATCACGATTTTTTTATAGTTAAAAAAGTTACTAGAGATGACATTTCCAGAGGCCGTTGAAAACTTCGTTGTAGTTATGTGTATATTTAGTTACTATAATAATTTATACATGGTTTGATGTTATCTTTAATGGTTTAATAAATGAAAGGGCAGAAAACAGAAAAGATGCAGCTTAAGCAAGAGCAAATTATTTCAAAAAAATTCATGTAATTAAGTCCAACTTCTCCCAAACCGTGGAAGATATTCCTTACACACGTCCTGGTATGCTTCCGGAAAATTGTAGCCATTGTTCACTGCAAAAATTCATGGGATTATCAATGCTCGAATTTAATGAAACCTGAGAACTCATTACTCATAATAGCGTGGTAAATCAGGCCATTAGTGTTTCTGCAGTACCATTGTCTGATATCAAAAGAAAACGAGCCTCTCTTCGGTTTTTTTATGGCTTTTAGATTTTGCGTAAGGCCTTGGAGTGGTATTCAGAAGCATGTTCCCAGTTAATGAAGTTATATTCTGGGTGATGCCTTCTTCCTGACACCCAACTCCTATTGGCAATGTGTAGCCTTAGGCTGGGTAGAAGCTTATCATCGAACATGATAATCACGTGAGTGCTTTTATGGTTGTTATAAATCAGTCTAAATAATTTTAAATTTCGATTATAGAAAGTAATTCCTCGCTTGCCATTAATATTCCATGTAAAAAACAAAGATTTTTTTTGTATTCGAGTGGCAGAAAAGACAGCACGAAAATTGGCAATGGTGTGACTTTAAGAAATATAAGCGACTCCTCTTGGATTATTTTTTTCTATGCATTGCTTTAATTCTTGTCCCATGTCCTTCAAGCTACTTAGCTAATTAAAGGCGTTAGATTTCTGGGATAGTAAAAAGTACGTCCGATTAACTAAGCTTGGATAGTTCCAAACTTATTAAGCTTGGAGTTTGGATGAAAATTAATTTTGTTTCTTCGGTTCAATCGAACGTCGATTTTGGTATCAATGCGATTGGTTTCCAAGAGTGTACCATCAATTACTATCGTCATGACAACAGTGGCTAATCCAGCCTTAACGTTTTAACATGCGCTTCGGATCTTACCGCCCTTGAACTCGGTATGGGCGTTGGCACGTCCTTCCGCGACTCTCAATAGATAAGCACTTCCCCTACCCCATCTCAGGTGGCCTCGGGATGAGGACGGTTAGAATTCCGTAAATTGCATTCCTCATTTTTTGCCTTCTACCTACGCTTCAGCCTATGAAATAGCTCGCACAGGCCATTATTAATATTTAACTATCATTCAGTTAAAAATGACTATAGTTTTACAATTAACTTCCAGGTTTGGAGAGGTCTGAAAGTTAGGGTGGAAACCTCACCTCGATTGCCTTTGACTTCGATTGTGAAGGAAGGAAGGTTGGAAATTTGTTTAAGACCAATAACAACCTAAAACCACGAGTTCCTTTCCCTCAGTTTCTAAAATCCTTTACCCTATAGTGCCTAATTATATTCCATGAATATAATATTTATGAGCCGAAGACGATTGCTGGAATGAAGGAACAAACGTACTAGTAGTAGTAAACTCCGAAAATCAAAATCAATTTCTACGTTTTATAGCTCGTCATCTTTGAAATTTGCTACGCCATGTGTTCTATAAACTACTTGTCAACATTTACATTTGATTTGTAGAAGTGAATGTGCTGATAAAAATGAGACATTGTGATTTATTTACTGTTAAGCACATTCCCAGGTTCACATATAAATTTTAATCTTATGAACACTAAAGAACGAACGCTGAAGTAGCTGATTTTAAATTGCGTTGTTTCAGGCGTGATGTGGTGGAATTGGTACATAATAAT
>LYUA01000014.1:6109-24799 GCA_002093875.1 Calopteryx splendens
ACCCTCCCCCCGCCCTTGCGACTCCAGTCCCCCCGGTCTACGCATAGAGTTTTTACCATGACCGAAAAAATGCAGTCACCTTTTACCTGTAGCTTTGGGAGCATCCTTTTTTTGGTACCTCAGGTTTTTTATACCCTTTGACTACAAAAAAGGTAAGGAGCTTGATTCTTCTGCCCATCGCTTTTTTTTTTGTCGCACACCCGGGACTCCTTCGCCGGTCAAAAAAAATAGGTGCTATTTATAATCCGTTGGGAAGGGCGATTTTTAATTATATCTCTTCCTCCCTCCTCTGTCTCTCTCTCTCCCTCGTTAGCTTTCTCCATTGACGGGAGGGGAGGACTGAGGGGATCTGGGGAGGGGGGAGGGAGGTGGAGAGGAGGGTATAGAAGGCTGGGGAGGAACAGAGGATGGTGGGGGAGAGGAGGGAGTGGGGGCGGTGGAAGATTTTTTCGAATGCTTTTTCCGAATCCTTTTTTAATATGAAAGGGGGAATAATGTCATTTTTTCCGGTTTTCCTCCCGGCCCGTTCCCGAGCCCTCGCTCTCCGGCGGGAGAGTCAATTGCGCATCGCGTCCCGTGGAGCGGGAGGGGAAAGGCTTTTTTTCCCGCGTTTTCCGCCATTAATTGGGGCTAAAGTTTGATCAAATGCTGCAGCTGCTGATATTGCATTTCTGGCCGTTTCTGCCGGATGTAAATTCATTTGCCAAAATGTTGATCATTTTTTCTCCCTCTTCCTCCTTCCCTTTCGCCTGCGCCTCTTGCTTTTTTTATCCAGGTTTCGTATCTTCTTCCGACGGGGGAATATGGGTTCGTGCGTAGGGAAAGGGTTCCCGTGTATTCCCTCGCAGAAGTTCCCGCCGCTCCGCCCCGCACGTTCCCCCGCTAGAATTGCTTTCGCCCTGTTCCGTCATTTTTTTTCTGTCAGAAAAACGAAATTTTTCGTAATGTGGAATATTTGGTACGCGTAGTAGGAGGAGGAAGGTTGTTTTGAAATTATTAGACGCTCTGGACGCAATATCCCGCGTCGAAGTTTATTAGGGAGTATTAAAAGTTGGCTCCCTTTGATTTTCATCCCCCAACCGGCATTTTTTTTACCTGGCGTTGCTTATTATCATTCATTGTTTAAGGTAAACTCACGTACTATTGTGGGTGTTTTCTTGCTTTTGGTAGTTAAATAGAGTAATATTTGAAATCCCTTTCTGTGTAATTAGGCATATTTTTCTTTCTTTCCGTCGATATTTAGCAATCGCATATTTTCACGGCCTTCAAATTTGCATTTGGCTTTCCTTTTCATTCTTTATAACTTAATATCTACTTCTTATTTGACGCTCTGTAAACCCCTGTGCTGAACTCTTGTTTTTCATTGAGGGTATTGATTAAAATTTATGTTTTATATTTGTAACAATTATTGCACTTCAATATGCTAACTATAACTTAAAAAAGTATACATATGTTTCAGTGTAAAATTGAATGGCTTAATTTCCGTTAAACTCAGACGCTTATCAATTTTATTTCGTTATTTTTATTCTTTTGTTTATACTAAGGTAAGCTGATACCAACAAAATTAGGATATTATTTTAAACTAGAATCAAAGTTCTCAAAAGTAGTCGCAAACTCATATAGATGAATTATAAATTTGAATAATGAGAAAAATTAATGAATTTGTAGATTCTTCTAGAAAATTGTATGTTAAACTTAAGTAGTTTAGATCAAACTAAATATCTGTTCGAATATCAATTCATGCTCCATTTTGTGCGAAATGAGTTTACTTAGGTAATTTCATACAAGTTCTAAGTTAACAACTTAGTTTAAATTACCAAATGAATTATTTTCTTCTTATGTTTTAGAAAGATGCGACAGGAGTGATTAAATCCCTTTAGAATGGTTTTGAAAAACTCTTCCGAAGTGAAGAAAGCAAGTTTCTGCTTACCGGAAATCAAGTAGGAACAAGAAAAAGTATTCCAATATATATTTCCCTAAATTTATAACCTCTTTCAATTTTTCTTGGCCATTTTTTGATTTTTTCTTATAATATGTTATTTTATCATTACTATATATTTTTAAATGTAATATCTAAATATATTTTCATGGAAGCATATTTATTTAATTTTCTATAACTTTCTTTCTTTAATTTTATAACGTTCGTATTTTGCAACATCAGTATCGTGTGGTTGTTTAATGTTGTCATTCATGTGGGTATTTCTTTATCGATGTGTAGTGAAAGCCGTTTGATTCGTATGAATAACCGTACAACTAATTTTCCGTAATCCGGTATAAATTGGAGCCAAATTGTGACAGGTTATAAAAATACAGGTATTTACATTTTCACTCCGCGATTAAATACCATGATTGCGTGGAAAAATATATTTTTTGCAAGATATGTATTATAAATGATATCGTCTCAAGATGGTGTTACTAATGTTTTCAGTGATTTTTAAGATTAAATGGCAATTATGGTAAGGTGATATTGAAACAAATATAAGTGAGATAGTTGGCATTTTATTTGCCCTGTTTGAGAAGCTAATAAAACTTTACTTCGAGAACAAAGTTTATTTGGCACCAAAATACTTTATCTAATTTTCCTGAGTCTTTTGACTATTATAGGCAAGATTTTATAGTTAAGTTAAAAAAGCACTGGGTAATTACCTAATTGCTTTTTTAGGCTACAAAGAATCTCCTTTTCCTCTGAATTGACCTTTTGCTGTGGGAAATGGAATGAAGTTATTTTGATTTATTTGAATTTATTTTGATTTGGATTTATTTGAAATCGTTCGTATAAAAATGTGTGAATAACATTTTTAAATCACTACTTATTTTGAATATGTTTATTTTTTGGGTGACAATTTAATCAGATCCGCGGTTTTCAACTTATATTATTCATCAAAATTGAAATTGGACACCATTAATTGATCCTAAATCCTACAATTCCTAACCGTAATTTCTTATAATTTCTTGATGCAACAGCTATGAATATTATTACCAATTCGCGAAAATTAATGAATTATGTTTCTATTTTTCCTATAAGTATTATATACGAAAGAATAACAATATTTTATTATATTTAACTCGTTTGATTACATTAATATATTATCAACCATCAAGGATCGGAATGAGTAATTGCCTTCTTCTTGGGAGTTTTTCTAAGTGGAAACATTTAGGTATATGCTTAGAGCAAATGAACATTAATGCAATGAAAAAGGAAGCACTGCACTGAGAAAGGGTATTGTTCAAGTAATTGTAGAACCAGTTACTGGGCTGAACTCGTAAACTCCCGATCATTAGGTGTTTAAAAATAGTGGATTATATTAATTGTAAAATGAATGGTAATATTCTTTGAGTAATTTAGTGTTCTAAGTTTATGTGAATACGTTTTTCGCATGTGAGCATGGCTAAAGATTTTAGCTAATGCTTACTGGCACTTGAAAAAATCATTGATCGTAGAGAGAAACAGATAAATAATCTACGTTAGTTAATTGATGACATAAGTATGTTTTTCCTCTGTTAGTCTTTCTCAGGGACGTGTTATAACTATCATCATCCGAACAATGTGGTTGCTATTTTAATATCTGGAAATAAATTAGTTAGAACCTTCGAAATCGAACATGTGCTCTTAACTTTTCACGGCTACATTTTGGATTTGATAAAAATATTCATATTTTTATCCTCTTAGAGAAAAGCACACTTGTAAATAAATGGTTTATTTTTTGTAAAATTAGACCCCGTTTACCGAGAAAAATCATTGCACATTTCTTCCTTGTTGTGACCATATAATTGAGACTTTGAAGCGAACTTATAAATTTTTATGATTTTATAATTGTAAATAAACTTCGAATATTTTTGCAGATCATAACATACGAATTGTAACTCTCACCCCACCATTTTTTTGAGACAGTTATGCCTTTTATTTGAAGGTGCCTTTTTATGGTTCTGTTCTGAAGTTCTGATATCTGAAGCAGGAATAATTTTTTGCTCAAAATACTTATTGCTGGGATTTATGTCTTAAAGTGGCTCTTTTTTCATACATATTGATGCGTAAAAAACAACTGTTACACTGAAGAATAATTTCACTGGATACATTTTTTCTGAGTTCTTGTTTGGGCTCACTCGTCTCTAATTGTGCTACGATATTTCATTTAGTATAGGAATATTGTAGGAGAAAAAGGCTATCGAATCTGTATTGCTCCATGATAGATATTTTATAATATCTTATTAATGAAATGATTTCCTACAATGATGATATTGTTGCGAAAATACATTAGGTATATGATGATTCCTGTTAGGCAGTGAATAGTTGGAAGGCTAAATATGATGAGCAAAAAAAACCCTTATTAATGAATAAGATGCTTATGTAATCCTATTTGGTAGTTTTGTTGGGGAATACGCAAGCAAATCAATACATGTGTTGGATATGCATTAACGGTTATTCATAGCAAAAATGGAAAGAATTATCTACTGTTAATATTTCCTTTTAAAACATAAATTTTGCATGGTCTCTTACAACATATAAGGGAAGAATTGCGGATTTTAAATATGAAACTGGAAACAGTATGATAACATTTTGTCATTAAGTCCAACCAACCGATAAATGTAAATGTTTTGGCAAATGAAAATCAGGGATGATGGATATACACTTCAATCCTGCAATAGGTACCTCACTGTATGGCAATTCTTGAATGAGGCGAGCTGATGACGACTGTTTTTGGAATTAACTACGTTTACTTTATTATTAAAAAATGCAGAGGCAGTTACAGAAAGTTTTTTTATTTCTCTGTAAGCCCTGAAATATATGCTTTTGCTCTCTCTAATTACCATTCTGCAAAGTTACTTTCCATTCACGTATCACTGGAGAAATTGGGTTTTGCTTAGGGGCAGAATTGAATTCTCACAAAATACTAATTACGTCTTCGTACAAATGTTCTCTAAAAGATGTTTTCCTTTATCATAATGAATATATAGATCTCAATTTGCCTTTGTTGTTGGACTACGACAAAACTTCTTTTGGATTACAGAACCTCGATTTCTTTCTATCTTTACAATCTTTACAGTTCATGGTACCATCATTGTCTGATTATTTATTCGCAAATACGCTAAAATTTTGTTGACTTATTTTACTGTTTGCGACACTTTTAGGCTAAAGTTAGCTTTCCTAACGCTTATGCTTTAGCTATGTGATGTTGTAACAGTTACATTGTTAGCTACCAGTACTGGGAGTACCTAATCTATTCCGCTCTGATTTTTCATTCCGCATTAAGATTAGGCACCTAAAGAATTCTTTGTACGTCCAGATGTGTTTTTAATGGTATTTGACCAGTTATGATAGGTTTTTGATGGATACCACTGCCACAATACTAAAATGATATTAACATTGCAACAATCTGCTCTACAATAACCCCTTTAACAATTTATCATACTTTCTGCCTCCCATCTTTCCATAAAATATATCTTATCATTTCCTCCCTTGAAATCGCTGGCCTAACATTCACACTTCTATCACAATCTTCAAAAATAAATTCTTTACGTCCAGCATCCCCTTTTTCTGTCTTCTTTAGATTCATACCAGTACCCATCTCTTCTCTTCTACTGTGCTCAGATCGTTTTTGCCCGTCTTTCTGTTAATTTAATTTTCCATCCTTCTTCTCACCCTTATCTCAAAAGTTCGTCAGCATATGCTTAACGTCATGCCTAAATGACCACGTTACTGACCCATTGGAAACCAAAATTCATATCTACGTCTTCTTTATCTCCTTACCTATGGTACTTGCGTTCAATCCCCTTCTGTTTTCAAAAGCTTGTTTAATTAATGGGATTCTTTTTCTATATATACTTTACACACTGCCCACATATTCCTCAAACACTTCCTATATAGATAAAATGTATAAGAGCTTGCTCAATTTAACGCCCACCAACAATAATTGTAATCGTATGGATTCTATATCTTGAGAACACCATTGCCTTCGATTTCTTCTAATTGATTTCCATTCAATATCAGTCACATTGGCTCTTTAGCGCACTCAGAAAGTTTGTAACCCCTCGGCTATTTCGCTAATTAAAGACCGATCGTCCTTAAATATGAGTATGTAATCAGTTCCCCGTCTAATTTCACTTCTACCTCTAGATCTTTTCACGCCCCCTTACTATTGACTACCTACACGACAGGTAACCCTGTCTTACTTCCCTGCCTACCCTTTCTCTCTACCCGCAACCTCCACAAGTTATGCATAAGTTTGCTATCCCTCCAGTTTACTCATATCTTGCGAAAAACGTTAATTAGGGATAACAATTGTATTTTTAATTGCATTCTTGAAATTATGAAATCAATAATGACATCGTAGTAATATTGGCGTTCATCATATCGGCATCAAATAGTTCACTATATTAATCTCTTGAAGTAAGGTCAGGACATTACCTCAAGAGATTAATATCGTGGTTATATTCAATATTCCTTTCAATCAGATATTACTATGGCATAACCCATACTCCTACCCCTCCTAAGTCCAAACTTATTCTGCTCTAAGTAACCGTTTCCCCTCTCCTCCATCCTTCTATTAGTGAATATGTGTATTACCGGTTCTGCGAGTGCATTAAAACTTATGGCTTCATACCTATACTTAATTGACGAAATCTCTTGGCCCTTATTCTTCTCTCACAAATGTGCAAGCCCGTAAAAAAGTCTCCTTTAGTGTTTTTCTAAATTCTTGAGTAATTCTCCAGGAATATTATCTAACCACATAGTCTTGTTCGATTTTATTTTTTTAATTCCGTTCTTAATCTCGCGATACAGTGACCATTGACCTAAACTAGCCAGCTCCCCTCTCTTACATCATATTCTCTTTGTCGAATCTTACTGGCTATCTTAGCCATTTAGTTTTATGTATAATTTACATCTTGCCAGAATATTAATCGCTTCAACTAATACTAATTTTGCCATAGTTCTAAGAGTGTTTACGGGTTTTATAGTTTGACTTCTAGACAGTTCTTTCATTTGCGGTGTACTGTGATCGCATATCATCCGGTCTTTGCAAACCCTTCATACTCGCACACCGTTGCTTCCGCCACATTCGTTTAGCCTTATTTTTTCTCACAAGTGTTCAATAATTACCTTTGTCTACTTACGTCGCCGTAATTCTGTGTTTTCGATCCTCCATTTCCTTCTATCGTCCATGCTCCTTGCGATATCTTCCTTAATCCATAGTTTTCTCATTCCATTTCATTTTTCATATTTTTTCCTTTGGTGCTTTTGCACTTAATTCTTTGCGCTGTTCCCAACTTTACTCTACAGTACCTATCCTTTGTTCTCACTCATTAGTCTCTCAACTGCTTTTCAGTACTCATTTCTAATTGTCTTCCTTAGTGCTTTATAAATTCATTTTCTTTAACCGTCTTCACTTGTCTATCCTGTTGATGGTATGAATCTGCATCTGCTCCTGTGAAACTGCGAGTTAATGCTGTTCATATATCCATCACTAGCCATAAAGTAGTCTTACTGATTATTATTTTTATCTCCCGCCATTTTCCATGCTTACCAATGTCTTTAGTGGCTTTAAACCAGGTATTAATTGAAACGAAGCCGTTCCTCCTGCAAATCTCTATTGCTTTATCCATTCGATCATTCCTTATCCCTAAAACTACTTCCCTAACTCGCCTTTCTCTTCCGCGTCAATATCAAATATTTTACTCCACCAATTATCTCAATTATTTCCTCTAGCAATTCTTATACGTTGTCTACCCCTTCCCCCCTATGATTACTTGTTTGCATGTAAAACTGAATAAGAGACACGTTTGTTGATTCTGCATGAACCTTTATAACCTAACCTAATTTAATTAACATAAATATTATGTCAATCACTTCCTCTAGATTTATCTCTCATTTTCCTACTATCTTTTAAAATATAACTGATACCCCGTACTCGCTCTCTTATCCTTTTCTGTATTTTACTCTATAACTTTCGCTACAATAATACCCGCTTTTCATCCATCTCACCTTGCAAAATCTTGTCATGTCACTATTTCCTTTCTCCATCTCCCGTTTAATATATTAAACTTTCCTGTCATCACCGTCATATTAGCAGTCCTTGTCCCAATTATTACTGGTGCGTTCCTCTTCTAAGTCTTATTTCCGGTTGCTGTGGCTGCACAGGGATTTCGTGTTGTGACGACCACGGATGTCCGAGGTCGACATCACACGAAACGGCACATGGCAACCATGAAACCCGCCCTTTTGAACTGTGTCCCGCACTAACCAGGACTCAATCCTATATTTGTGTCCATGTTTGCTTGGGAAAAATAATTTAGGTGTTTTCCCGTTGTCTTCATCAACTTCTTCAATGTTTTAAATTTGACATCATCACTTAAATGGACTTGGACGTTGTCCAACTGATGTCGGACACCGTTGCAAATGCCTGAGGAACTGCGTGCACTACTTTCTTCGGGATCCTACCCTTCGACCTACTTGCATGGGTGGCACTACCAGGATCCTTTTTCATTGCTGCCACCAGCGACGATCTTAGGGTCATGAAAAAATACAGGGCCTCCACCTCGGCCATGTGCGTGCCAGTAGGTTAAATATTTATTGCATAAAGTAATTTAAGATGTTCTTATCCAGCCTTATTTGTTTCAAGTACCTACTGCAAGTAACAATTTATCAAATTATTCTGATCGGTAAAAACAATGATGAACTGCATACAGTCTGAAACTTTTTTCTAAATTTTATCCTAGATTGATGAATTTGAACACCAAAATCAAATCATGATATTACCCCAAATCACTTTCTTCTTAGCAAAGTCGCATGACTAAAGCATATGCCGGAGTGCATTTAATGAAAGTGACATTATGAGCCTCATCTGTTCTGCCAGATGTTGAAACGGAAATTTATTATGACAGTTGTAGACCAGTTGCACTTTTACGTAGTGCATCGATATCCTATGCCGTACATGCATACTGGCGGGAGTTTTTTATCTCTGTCTGTCGGGGACTAGGTTAAGATTCCTATTTATAATTATAACCCAACAGGTTACCAAGTAGAGTAATATCTTTTAATTTATTAGCCCCAACAGATTATACGTAATGGTTATTATTGGTTATTAATTCCATTATGTTTTCGAATTTAGTTGTTGTCATCGCTTTTAGTAAGGTCATGATAATGCTCTGAAATTGTGACGGTTGCCTAATGGTTATGTGGCATTCAATTTTAGTTTCAAGGTAAGTGGATGTGTAGAAATTATATTCGTAAAGTGAAAACAAAAAGAGCTTTATTTCATCAGGAAAAAGAGATTATTATTGCATATTGAGGGTGTATGGTGAAATAAAAGAATAATTTGATTATTTTTTTGTCTCCTCCTGTGAGAATTTTTTCGCCTCGTTTGGTAATCTCATTTTTTCTGGTTTCTCATCTTGTAAGAATTTTTCTAATTACGTTGGTGTTGATGAAGATATTAAAAGGCACTAATTTATGCCGGCAGAAAGGTAGTACATGTAGGGAGTGAATTTGAAAAAATAATAGTCTTAGTTAGAAATGCATAAAAGTGCCTAAAAATTTGCTCTTCCCCACATGTGGGATGGAATACAAATTGTGGTATGCCTGGACGAGTATCAATGTCGAGTAAATTCAGGATAAACGGAGGTTTTGTGGAGAGTTTGCGGTATAAATAGGATTGATGGGCTTGGATAATGTGTTAGGAAACAATGAGGCTTAAATGCACATTTAACATGAAAGATTAAAACAAATGCACTAGGTTGGTTTAATTAAATTGAGATAATGGGTGAGAGTAGAATCGACAGAGGGACATATGAAAGAGGAGTGGATGGTATGAGATGAAGGATTAGAAATATATATGTATGGCTGAATAAAGTTGAAGGTTGTAGAGGTACGGATTATTAGAAATATCAGGAACAAAAGACTATGTATGGAATAATGTATCAATATTGCAGTGACTAGTGATGAACACATTATTGAAAAAATATTGAAAAGAAGTAGTATCCTGATATGAGTCAAAATCACTTCACCGAAATTGCCATTTTTCTGCGTTAAGTGTTATGTACGCGTTACGGGTGTTAAATGTATATAGCTGGCCATATTTGAAAATTTTCTCCACATCTTTAGTAAAAATCCCTGTTTATCCACCAGCATCCAAATTATATCTTACTAAGGTTGGAAACTGGTCAGTTATAAAAAATTATCATTTCCTTCATTTGGCTGGGGTACCTTGAACCAATGGCATAAGACATAAGAGTGAAAAAGGAGTAAACAAAAAGAGACTTATTGTTAGAATAACTAAGTAGACAGCAGTATCATGTTAATTAAGGGTTTACAACCAATTAAAGAGAAAATAATTTGTGTCATCTCATATAACTCTGGGCTCCTTAGCCTAATGACTTTATTTATCCGTTTTAAATTTTTTTTCCGGAAGTTTTTATAGGCTTTTATAAAGAGTAGGAAATTGATGATAAGGACCTTTGGCAATGATGTAAAGAAAAACTAGTAAAGATGTTGACATGGAGTGTGGTTTTGTATGGCTCGAAAACATGATCGTTGAGGCATGATGAAGTCATAGACTGGAGGCTTTTGAGATGTGGGTGTGGTGAAGAATGGAAAAGGTGAAATGGATGGAAATGAAAACGAAGACGTTTTTGGAATGGTAGGGGGGGAGAGTAGGCTTTTCGAATAAATCCGTAGAAGACAGGAAAAGTGGATGCAGGGCGTCCTGAATGGCAATTGATTGCTGAAGAGTGTGATAGAGGGTAGAATGTTGGATAAGAGAGGAAGAGGGAGGAAGAGATTAGACATGCTGGATGGAATGAAGGTTGGCAGAGAATATGCGGAAATTAAGAAGGTGTTGTTGTGGAGTTGAAATCGTGTTTCCATCAGAAACCTACTCTTACCTCTATATTGTCATTAATAATTATAATAAAAGGGTTTATTTCTTATATTTTTCTATCAGTTCTTACTTGTTCATCATGGGATTTGATATATCCCAGATTATTTTTAAGGCATATCTTGCTATAACTAAATAGTATATTAGTCTAGGACTTAAATGCATGTACTTCCTTACATCATATGCTGTCATCATGTTCAAATATCTGTATGTAATTTTTTCCTTCAGTCTGGGTAATTTTTGCATATCATTGTTGATTCAGCGTATGGTATTAACGATTAGATTGCCTTCTTTGGTAGATATCTTTTCCCATGTAGTGGGAACGAATCACCCATCATTACTCTGGAAGTTGTTACTGTTTCAAATTTTATAAATATATATTTTCAAGATAACATTTTTCTGGTCTTGTTCATTTGCTTCAAATGTCATTCTCGTCCTTATCGTTTTTCACTGTCTCAATTTATTTTAAATACTACGTAAATTTCTCTTAAATTCATTCAATTTTATCGTTTATTAATTATCCTGTAAAATATCTGAGTAATTCCTGAGAACCACTAGCTTGTTTAAAATTATGTACGAATAACTCAACCGGGATTATTTCCTCCAAGAATATTTTTTCTTACCGACACCTAACTTTGATTCATTACTTAAATTTTTAACTATTGGTATTTCAGGCTAAGGTATAAGTTTCTTTGTGGCTTTTGATTCTACCAAGTTTTATCTTATTTAGCGATCTGGGTTTTGACATAAAATAATTTAAATTAATTTTCTCTTCGCGTGTATTTTCTAAAATGCCAGCTCATTTATTTTAACAGTTATGATATTAGTCAGGTGTATTTGATATAAAAAAGCATGTATAGGTGATATTTTAGTCATGATCGGTCAGTATCATAAGCGAGGATCAGATAATAAGATATAATAGGAGAAAGAATGAAATTAAAATAGAAGAGTTTTCGTGAATTTTAATAGAAGAATATTCAAAATGTATTCAATGAAAATTAGAGAGATGTGAAAGTTAATATAAATTAAAACTGTGAGTTAAATCGCTCGTGTTTCTATAGTAGTAAAGCGTGGAGTGTTCCCGGAAAAAAAATCAGAGCTATTAATAAAAATAATAGAGGTTCTTTTTTAATTTTCCTTGTAGTTTATTATTGATACTCCAAAAAAGTCATATTTTGAGTTCACATTTCACTGAATTCACTATTTCACTGCAGCAAGTGATTTCTTAAATTTAATAGTAATCTACTACTAATACTACAATTTTTTTTCTTACGTCTTCTCTAAACTATAGTTCAAATTAGCACTCTTTCTTCCTTACGTTTCCTTCACTGTGTGCTATTAAAGTTTTACAAGCACACTGTTGGAGAATTTTAGTCCAATAAATTACTAAAAAAAACTTTTCTTTGCGTATTTAATAGATAAATGAGTATTTGAGAATTTTCGAGTTCTACTCTACACGAAGTTGCTGGTTATGTAACATCCTTGTTTATGATGATCGAGAATTGCCTCGATTGCAATTGGGGTCGCAAGTAATAAATTATGCAATAATATTTTTTATGGTTCACTACAAGTTCATCATCAATTAAAGGAATTGATTTAAGAGAAAAAATTTGGTATTTTGGGCTCAAAAATGGATTGAATGAATTCTTGTGTGGCAAAAGGAAGTTTTGTAGGCTCATTCTAAGCATTCTAAGCTCATTTAAAAAAATGATAGTAACTTCTCTGGAAGCAGAAAAATAAGGTAATTAGCTTCCTATTGAACAATATTCGGGAAAGGAAATGCAAAAAAATATGAAGTACCTATTTTAAGTACCTATATATAAGTAATGATTTTGTTACGCTGAAACTGAATGTTATATATTATCATGTTCTTTATGGTGTAAATATAGAGATTTCCTATTCTATTGGTTAAACTTGAAGTCATTTTTTTCATATATTTTTAAAAAGTGTGCATAACGAATCACTGATGTTGTGAAACAGTGGTACCTTTGGATTTCTGAGATATTTATGCATTATCATTTAAATAGGTATGAAATGGATTAAAAAAAAATTAGTTGAGCCGTTAAAACTTTCTAAGTTAATTAGATGGAGATTTTACTTGCATGGTGGCTGTAAGTCTTAAGTTTTTGAAAGTATTTCTTTTTCGATGTAAAGTATTAACTGCTGTAGTGTATTATCAGTCGGGTTGGATCACCGAAACCTGAGTAGTGAAAACAATTGCTCTTTGATGGCTGTGTGGCTTTCATCCACTGGAGAATACACTATGTAAAATTACGATTTTTTAGCTATATTAGATTAATTACTTCAATACAGGCTTTATTTCAGATTATCTTTGAACCGGTTCTGGTCCCATTTCGCTCTTGGCTTTCCGACGTCTCTCTTCCCTTCTGGTCTATACGCCATTGCTCGAACTGATATCCGTCGGGTCGGTATGCTTCCCAGATCAACCTTCTTTCTTTCTTACTAGTTTTTTTTCAGCAATGGTGCCACCCCAAGTTCTTTGTTTATGTCTACATTTCTATTTTTGTTTAGAATGGCATATTTTAGAGTGCTTTTCATGAACTTCATCTCCGCTCTGGATTTTCATATTGTCCCTTTCTGTTCTAACTCTTTCGTCGCCTTACATTAATACCGGCACCTCTACTGCATTAAAAAAACATCCTTGTTTCGTTTATTGCCTTATTCCTTCGGTTATTATGAATATTTCAGCATATATTTCTAAAATCATTTAATTTTTTTAGATCAATTATTGTCCAATAGGTATGGGATGTATCCCAAGTATTTAAACTATTGGACTTGTTTACTGTTTCATCTGCGCATTTTTAGTCATTTACTCATTTAGGCTACTCATTTAGTCACTCTAGTCATTTAGTCAACTATTTTAGTCATTACTGCATGTTTTCATCTTAATACCACTTATTTAGTCTTTTCTACTGAATTTTTGTAAGCCAAATTTTTTTTAATTTTGTTTATAATATATATGCTATTTTTTATAGTTTAACCTTGCTGCTTTGTATTATTATTTTTTTGTCTGCACACAAAGTCTAGTTTACAAATGTTCCTGTAGATAAATTCCGGAGTCAGCGTAAGATTTCCATCTTTGAAACATGTCGTTCACATGCATGTTTAACAGCGTCGGTTATACCTATGCAAGGAAAGCCTAGTTTTAGAATAGTTAATTATATTTTAATTATAATAGTGATTTATTCTATACTACCCTATTCTTGGATACTTCCTCCACCTTTTTCATATTCATACAATGCTTTATTCCTGCTCATTAGTTTAAAAGTTTATTGATAGGTACTCAACGTCTTGAGAGTCACTTCGAACGCATTTACTCATGGCTTTGTTGATCTGCCTCTCCCTCTCAAACTATACATTTTTCTTCCTTCTACATCTTTTTTTATTATTTTACTCTCATCCGTTCTCACAACGTGACCGAAACACCTTAGCACTTCTTTCATAAAGGTATGTTTATCATTGTTGTATGCGGTTTGAATTCTTTCAAAACACATTTATTCCTCATTATAAAACAAACTTACATGTATGTAAGGGAAAATACTATGTCTTCTCCTTTCTATCTGTTCGTTAATTCAGCTGTCATCCACTCTATTCACAAAACCAAACTGGCGCGGCACTATTTTCATACTCATCCTCTCCTACATAGCTATGACTCATTCTCCTCAACCCATCCTAACTCTAGCTCTCCCATTTTTTCACCACACGCATTCCTCAAAGTGCTTCATGCAAAACCATAATTAGCGTGTGGAAATAATGCTACCCATGTTTCAAGTACAGGTAACAATGAACGGTAATGCACAACTGAACACGCAAAGGCCATCTTGGATTCCATACAATTATTATTTTCCTTTTAAGGATCCAAAGTCTACCACCGGGCGTTTTACATATATCCGTACGTCTATCTCTTAGCAGGTCCTTTCATCAATTTAAAACGCTCTACAAAAGTATTGAATAACTATTTGCTCAATTATTTGGCCGTTATGCTATTTGAAATAATTCCCTCCATTCTCCTTTTCAAATCAATTAATCGTTTCGACCTATTCACAATCATCTCATTCTCTCTGCTACCTCATTTATTTTCCGCTCTAGATCCTTGCTTTGAAGAAATGCGAGAATATTCTTCTGTCCTGAAACCTACTCCATCATTGCATCCACTCCCCCACACATCTATCTAAAACAGCACGGACTGTCATGGTGAGTGTCAGCATTCTCATTTCTCGCCATGCCTTATTTTAAAACATTCATCACCGAAGGATTAATTCATCCTTACACTCGCATCACTGTTTACGTATATAATTTTCACCTCCGGCATAGATGACGGCAGGGTAATCCTTGCCTGGCATTATGGAGGGGGTTCCAATCCCACCTACGTGGATTTCCATCCTACACCTATGGCATGGCTTGGTTGTGCGTGGCATTGTTACTCTTCCTTGTGCTAATTCACCATAATTGGGCTAGTTTTGCCTGCGAGAAATTGTGTAAAAAAATCATTCAGTATCTGCTAATATACTTGATATTACAGAAAATATTTCTGTCTTATTTCTTCTCCATTTTAACCTTTGAAATAGTACATAAAAATCCCTCGAATCATCCTTTCAAAACAGTTGCATTTCTCCATTACTTGGCGAAATGAAAACTGGTGATCTCTCTCTAGACCCCCTACCTATATCTACCATGTAAGTGTATTACAACCCTGAGATTCAATGGGAAAATTTATATTTAAAGGTGAAATTACCCTATGAACTAACTTTTCTACGCATTGTTCAATTTATTACCTCCTAAGGTATCTGTTACCTTTTCAGTATTAGCCTATTGCAACCCTTCCATCTCCTCTTGTCAAGCTTTACATTTATTTCTGCTCCACTCTATCCATTGTTCAAAATTCGTGCCACCAGAAATTCCCGTCAATTACTTTTATCCTCATTGGCACCTATGTTTCCTTGCGAATTCATATTGCACAGAAATCATATTTCTTCACGGTTCTTGCATTGTCGTAATAATATTCCTATCTTTCCGAACCGTATTTTTAATTTCAAATTATTTAGTTTTTGTTTTTCATTTAATAAAATTATTTTTAAAAGTACATTTATTTCACCAACTTAATTTTAATATTCACCTTATGGTATATTTTGTGCCTTACTACTATGCTAGTAATCTATCTTGCTTCAGTCGATGATGTTATAGTCTTATTATTAATGTTTAAGGAGAATTTTCAGTGGCATTTTTCCATGTTAAATCTTTCAAATAATTTTAGGTTAAATACATTTCCTCTTTTTCCTCAGTGCTCAGTTTAGAGGTTTTAATCGCCTTTTTTAATTTGTATTTATTGGGTTTACAATTGGAATACTAATAACTTAAACTTACACCACTCTGTACTATTTATAATGGGCATTTATATCATTGAACTACTCTAGAAGGCATTGTATAAATTTCAAAACTATTTGTGATATTTATATTATTTAAGTGAATTTACCTTTGAATGTGTCCTATTTATTAGACTAAAAATTAAGTGTAAAACTTTCTTGATGTAAATATCCTCATCATCTGCTTCATGCTGTTGAGGGCGATTGCCGTTTTATGCATATTTTCTCTTATATGTTGAACGGATTTGTTTTAATGAGAACATTTTTTTTCGATGCAGAACTAAGTAATATTTAATCTCGATTAATTGAAAAGTATATCTAAAGGAGGTGAACTCTACTCTCAGTTATTTCGTTCCTTTTTTACATAATATTTTTTGATTTTCGTATACCCTTTCAAAGTTTCAGATTTTAATTTTTTTTCTTACTCACTCCTTCAAATTTCGTTTTTTTAAATGTTGAGTAATGTTTTAGTAGCTAGTTTTCATGGCAGTTTTTATTAATTTTCTTCCTAAGAAATATTATTATGCAGAGCATTGATTTATTTGCTAAAAAACAAACTTTTTGTCACTATGTGAAAGAGAAGCTAAATTGCTCTGATCTGATTAACTTAAATGGTTCCTTAGGTAAATATTTCATGAAAATTTTGCCATATCTTAAAATGAAATCTATGTAATCATTCCTTATTATGGTCAAGCTAAAATACTTAATTAGACAAAGATTTAGGAGAAGGGGTCTAGCAAAATCTAGTGAAATATAAATCCTTTCATTGACTCCTATGGATCCAGATGACCTGAATGTTACATGCGGAAGAAAGGCGGTGGTAGAACTTGATATAGGTACCTAGCTCTGTACTTCTAGATCTACTAGATCATTTATTTATAACTAATACTTTTCTTCTTCTACTTCTCTTTCAATAACACTTCCTCATTCTCCTCATACGCCTTATATCCAACATTATTTTTCTTATAACTACTCACCCTTTATTCCCCTTTGGAGTGGACACCAGATCGGATAAAGGAGCATAAGTACTTATTTACAAAAGCCGATTGTTAATTGGGTTTTTTTTTCATTTTAAGAGCTTCATTGACGTGCTGGATACACAGGGATGCATTTGAGCTGATTTAAGTTATTTTTACAGTTAGAAGGAAGACGTAAGTCAATATTGTTGTTTTACCATTAAAGAAGAATGCTCCTAACTTTGAACTTTGTTTAATGAAAAGCCCATATTTTTAATGCAGGTATTATTGGATTGGGAAAAATCACATTTCATGCATAAAAATCTCTTTTTTCAACATATATAGGAAGAAAAGAAATGAGAAATGTGAGGATACCTACAATTATAGTTTGAGGAGAAAATTCATGCTTTATGCATATCATTGAACAATGACATGTAGCTATTTGTGAGGGAAAAAGCAAAATGTAGACCAATCAAGGTAGCATAAATTCATAGAACATAACTTGTCCTCGGTTATTCATTTTCAAACCTCTTAGCTTGTGTTATTGTATTTAAGACGTATTTTCTAACTACCCTTTATCAATCAGTTTGATTTTATGAGAATAATTCCGTAATCTTCTGAGATATAATGTCCTAATTATTTGTGAAACGAAATAAAAATATTTCATAGGTAAATACTAGAGTATCTAAAAAAATGTAATTTGATGGACAGTGGAGCACCACTCTCAGAAAACGTAATAATTGTGACATTTGTAATAATTATAATAATTGTGTTTTTTTTTATTTTGCACATTTCCTTGATCCTTTTGAGTTAACCGTGGTATTCAGCATTTCATATGTTTCCCCATTTATCTGTCATTAACAGGTGTTAAAAGAAACGTGAATGAGCATAAAATGAGCATACCCCTATCTATCGGGTGGTGCAACACAGGAAAGCCGTTGTGAGGAAAATCAATTTTTCATGAGATGCTGGGACTGAAACAGTTCAAAGCAATTAACCAATTATTCCTCGGCAGCCGGTAGTGAATCAAACGCTTTTCCTGAGAAAGTCTACGTTCCGTGCGCCACATGGTCCCATGGCTGAAATGACAAGGGATATGAAACGCAAGCCTTTGACTAACCATAGGAAATTGCCCTCGGGGATGCAATCCCGGTCATCGGTCCGACAGAGGAAGAAGCGAAGAAATCCGTCCCCCTCACAAACGGGAATAAGGGCGGCCATTGTCCTGGTCTACCATAAAATGCAGTTATGCAACTTCCCAGGCCATTCCAGCAGTTAGGCAGCCGTCAGACGACCTTGCGGCCCCCTGGTCGGAGGATTTGCAGAAGTGGAACTGGTCGAGAACGAGTGGAAATGGATTCGCCGAAGAGAAAATACCCAGAGGAAACAAAACTGAAATCCTCAGGAATATGAAAAAAAAACGCGAAAAACAAACCTTTCAATAAAGCATAATTGAAGAGTGTTGGGGGTAGTATAGGC
>LYUA01000014.1:65335-84195 GCA_002093875.1 Calopteryx splendens
AGTGGAGTGAAAATTTTGAGATAGGAGGGATATGCCTAGAAAGTCATGGTTTAATGTTGTTGATCTCAAGATAAAGAATATTCCAAATCTCATGAACAAAAAAGCATGTATGAAAGATGCATAAATGTGTCAGAGGAGATAGAAGTATTCCAGGTCAAGGCAGCATAGAAGGAATTATTTCCTTCTATCGTTTCCTACCCCAAAATAGAACGGCGTTAAGGGTATGATTGAAAGTAATTTCCTATCAAACCCCGCCCTATCTAATGTACCCGCCCGTTCAGTGTATTTTTCTCTATTTCTTCGAAGCCACTTACTGAATTATTCTAAACTTCATTTGCTCCTTACCTCATTGTTCAAGTTACTCATGAATATACTGTAGCAACACATTTAGGAAAATATGAGCAACGGTATTCTATCCGTTAATATTCTTACGATTTGTCCTTTATCTTCATTTCTAGTTGTCCATTTACTTCATTGCTTCTTCTCAGTTCCTTTACTTATGCACCTACTCATTGATATACGTTGCTGACGAAATTACTGCAAATAGCTTTTCTGCTTTCCCCATTGTTGTCTAACTTGGGTTTTATTTTTATTTCGAATGCATTTTAATATAGCCTAAGGTTTCTTATATTAGCATAATAGCCATATAGCAATAACCATGGTTAAGACGATTGGCGGCTTGAATAATGGCAAGTAACACATAATCAGAACCAAATATATTTATAACTTTTTATAAGGTGCACTTCCAGTCTTTATTTTCAATTTTCTATCCAATCATTCAAATTACATTGTCTAAGCATATCCTAGTGTTATGATTGTCCCCAAAATTTATAAAAATAATGAGGAGATATTTACATTTTTTAACTAATTCTTGGAATGGCGATACGTAACTGGGATTGGTTAACCTGGTGGGCATGTGCTCGCCTGCTAGCCTAAGGGTCGCGGGTTTGAGTCCCGCCTCGGGGATAGATGTTTGTAATGTTAAAAGGATAAATGGAAGAGAGGGCCTTATGGAATTAATTTCGCCGTAAATAAAGTCGTCATTATTATTATTAAGTATTATACCTATGCACCTTGTTTGGCAATATGTTAACACCAAACATTAAATCGGCTACATTGTCCTTTCATTCATATGAGAGTTGTAAACTCTCAAAAAAAAACGTGCTCGAGAATTTATTCTTTGGGTTTTATTCTTATAAACCACATTGAGCTCTTGTATTGACCTCATATGAACCTGTCGCCGTCTCGATAGGAATTCATTCGGCCTTCGGCCGTGCGCGAAAATCGCGGCGCTGCGGCCGCTTTGTTCTCGCGGGAATATCGGAATGAAAGCCACCGCTGCTCCGTGGCCCTCTCGGGAATTTCTGAGCGAACGGGAAAAATTGCATTGCCGTCGCCATGCGCTGTGATCGTGTCCCGGTAAACTTTCGTTATGAAAGAGCTAGAGCAGTACTGAGGGCATCAGTGCTGCGGTAGGATCCGAGAAAGTAGACGATTTTACGGTTTCGCAGTTGAACCTCTATTGTGAACTATAATTTGTGCTTAAGTGAAATTTTGTTTCCTAAGAAGTGCTTTGAATCATCTTAAGAACTCATTAAATGCTCTGGGCATACTCTGGAACTCTGGGAAAAAGTGCCCATATGAATTATCAGGGTTTGAATTACTATGCTTAAGATTTCTTGTTATCTGTTGAAGATTTTCGAGATACTTCATTAAGTAATTATAAGTACGTTCACCTTGTTCATCCAGCTTAACAAATTTGTATGAACCCATGATACCCTTGACTATTTAACTTTTATGTCTACTGAGATCTTTGAGAAGATTTTTTTCGGTAATGATTATCACATGTTTAATTCTAGCCTACTTAGTTTCATACCAATAGTTTATGTAAAAATCATGAAAATAAAAATAAAATTACTTTATATATACTATTTATATTACTTTATTATACTATATTTTTCGATACAAATGAATATCACTCTTATTATTCGTTTAAATTATTTTTCAGTATATTTGGGCTTAGGTATACTAGATAAGGCTGTGTCCAGTTAATGCAAGGATTATGTAAATTTTGCGTATGTTTCCTTTATGAAATTTAAAGAAAGAAGAGCACTTAAGAATAATTGATACTCACCAATACATATTTCAGTATGGATATAAATACTAACCTTGCTTTTAAAATGTGAAAATGTTTTTGCATAAGACTGTAAAAATAATAATAGTAAATATTAATATCAGGGAGACGGTTGTTTTGAAATTACACTACATCATTGGGTAAACCACAATAATACCGGCAACATTTATTTACAAATTTTAGGGATCACGCCTTTCATCAACGACGCCTTAGCTCTGCATTCAAGCTCAAGCTTCAAAATGGCGGATTGAAGAGCTTGCCTTGAATTTTTCTCCTGCTAAGAATGTATTTTAAATTAGTTTCCGGTGGGAAAAATGTATTACTGATTTTCATTTCAATGTTGTTTCACTCCGAGAGCAGACGCAGGGGCTGATGGACACAAAATATAAAGGACAGTAAGGATAAGCACTAATCGAATAAGGCCTAGCGGGAAAAATGTATCGATAAAGTAAGTTCGAACGATGACTGGAAGAGTTGGAAAGGAATGATAGTTAAAATTCCCTGAATGTGCACGTGGAATAAAAATTTTCAGGAGAATGATTGCTGCATGATGTAATTGAGGTTGAAAAATTAAGAAGAAAGAAGAATGAATGAGAAAAGAAGAAATGAAAACGAAATGGTTGCAGCTGAAGACCTGGAAGCTCGGAAGATACCGTATGACATTAAATTGATATTTATAAAGAAAATTAAATAAAACTAAGGCATGAATACGAATGGTGGTAGCAGAAAAAATAAGGGTGATATCGAATTAATAAGCTTGTGGACGTAAAAGTTGAGGCACTGCACGTATTATATAGGTTAATTGTATAATATTAGTGGCTTTTAAGAATTTCAATTAGCTGTTAACGATTCATTCAGAAATTTGAAATGCATAGCTCCACATAAAATTTTAACAGCAATAAGAATTACGAAAAATGGTAAAGCTTCTGGCCAAGTTGGTAAATTAAGCGAATAATGAACTGTGAGGTCAAGTTACTTATAACTTGCACGTCCAATTTATTTAACGTGTGCTTGTAAACTTATGTTTTTCCAGACGAATGGAAAGACGCAATAATTCTCTAACTGTGAAATTCAAAGAAAAGTAAGGTGGAATGAAATAATTATAAGACAATTAGTCTTTTGAGTATAGGAACCATGGAAGTGTTCAGCAAGGTGTTCCTTGAGGGAGTGCGGATTCTTCGTGGGCAACAGTGGGTAGTAAAATGTGGTTTCATTGCTGGTAGGTAAAATATTTTTGCTCTCAGAAATTCAGTGTATGAGGACGCCTGGGTAGCTTAACTAGCTGGGAATCGAGGGATCCGGGTTCGAGTCCCGGTTCAGGCTAATTGCTTTTACACTGTGAATTTTTGGGATAAAATATTTTTGCTTCATAATGTGCTGAAGAATTTCATGGATGTGAAAAATACGAGTACTGCTTGTTGTGCCTATATTTGATTTGGAGAAGGCAAACGACAGGATGAAACAGATTTCCTATGGATGGTTTTTCAAAGTGTAATTAAGTTAATGAGTTTGCGAATGGAATACATTCAATGAAGGAATTAAGCAGATTTAAGAGTTTATAAGTAGGTCAAGTATATGGTACAATGAATGTCTTTTTTAAAATAAAATATAGTGTCACATCTGGAAGTATACAGAGCCATGATTTTTAAATGAAGATAAGGATACATGTGTGAAAGATGGATGCACGAAAGGAATGAACACGTGTTAGTTGGAGGTGTAAATGTTTCTTTTCTTCGGCATGCACTTATGCTGACTCGCAAAATATTTCATTAAAATTTGAGGTGGAATTAAGGGAGGGAAGGTGACGAGTCATTTTGTCATGAAAAGTGTTTTGAATTCATCAATAATAGAAAATCATGAAAAAAGTTATCTTCGCGGGATTGGTTGTTGAAAGAAATGATGGGAGTGTATAGATGGTGTATGAAAGAAGATTAAATGCTTGTGACAAATAAGATAGAGATAAATCCTGGGGTGATTACTGTACAAACAATGTGAGGAGCAAATTAACTCTTTTAATTAATGATCAATTAAGGGACAATTTATGAATGCGGAAAGTGAAAACGTATGTAAGGAAAGGGGAGTATGGAAAAAGTTTGTACAACAGTATGTTTCCTGAAATAACTGAAATTAAGGGTATAAATATTTGATTCGTCCCCTTACTGGAATGGATATTTAACCCATGTATACATAGGTATGCATATTTTTTCTCACTTTCAGTTTCACATCGGAAACTTAACTTCAGGTTTTCTTGGTATCGAGCAAAATCAGTTCTTATCTGCGTTAAAATAGCGTACATTTAAAATAAATACTTAGCTATATTTTTGTAGCATTTTTCAGTTTTTAGATGGGTGTGTTAGTCCACTGGGTTAAGCTCTGAGCCACTAACCGGATGGCCAGCGTTCGATTCCGGGTGACGCCTCTGGGCATCCTTACCTTCAGCCAAGCTGTATGCCATTCTTAGAGTACCATGCCATTCTGCGAAATCACGGGTGGTAAAGGGAAAGGAACCTACCTTAGCTTGGTGTGTCAATTACACACGCTGTGGGGTTATTACTGTGCGACATCCACCCTCACCAGACCTTCGGGTTGATTACTGTGATTGTTTATGTTTTAGCACCATATAATGCCGTATGGGGCGTATTTTCTGCGTTAGGTAAGTGAGATGCGTGATATATTTTACTATCTGAAATACGGTTTTCCCCTAATTTCTTCGCTCCCATGATACCCTAGGTGTGATCTTCATTGACGATGAAGGTTTCGCTTTTATATTTTTCTGTTATGTTCTGGATCATATTAATAAAAAATCAATAGTTTACTATGATCAAAACTTGACATACAGTCGAAGTGAAAGCTATATGCCATTAATCTATGTTAATTGAATGTTGAAAGGAATAAGATTTTAGTAGTCATAGTTTTCATATAAATAAAATAAATAGTGATATTTTATTTTCCTTAAAATTTTCAAGGGAATATGTTTTTAATGCCTTTTTATTCCTTGTGGTAATTTTTTCGCATTCTTCTTTTAGACGTTCGAAGAAAACTCATTAAGATACATGTGAATGTTTATTATTTACTTCGTTGTAGGTACAACTGTACAAAATAGGAGAGAGTTTCCTTGACTTGACACTATATAATTGGACTACGATCGGTCAAATGATCGGTTCCAGCCTCTTCCTCTAAGTGGTTAATGCTCTAGTAAAAAGACTTTTTACCAAAACAATTTAAACAAACGCTGTGAAGAACAGGTGAGTCTTTTATTCTTGATTGTTTGAATTTATTTTATGTAACATTTTTCAAAAAAGTGTTAAAGATAATTTTCAGTATTTTGTAGCTCTTGGGGAAGAAATTATTCTAGCATTTTTTATTATATGTTAAAGAATGATTTCTTAGACAACCATGGTAATCTGGATCATCATGAGGAATCTATGCTTCGTATTTTTATAATTAATATCAATTCCAACAATTCTTCTAATACATCTATAATATAAACGTTTGGTTAAGAATTTTTGACGATGATAATTCCTCATAAATCTATTTTTTTTGTTAATTAAATGTAAAGAAGTTTTAGCACCTTAATTTTTTTTCGCTGTGAATTAGAAAAGCTTATCTTAACTTAGAGGATAAAAATTTTTTTCAAGCGGTTTCAAGTTTTTTTATTTTTTCTTGTGGAATTTTCATCTTTTACAGCTATAAATTGATCAGTAGTGGATTTGATAAAATTCAGGATATTAAGCGACAGACATATGATAGTCCTGCATTCATGTTTACTTGCATCTTAAACGGGGGTCCGGTGTAAAGTCTGAGATGTGTTCTTCGAGCTGCTCCGGCAGGAAATTTTCTGCGAAAGTAGCACTTATGACACGTCCGCGCCGCGAAATTGTCGCGGCCGGAAGGCTAAGTGGTGGACGGGCCGCATCCGAGCCGTGGGACGCGAGTATTCCTTCAATACGATCGTTATTACTTGGCTCTAAAAATACGGTGATACTGGTTTATTAAACTTTTGACTTTTCAGATATTTATGGATCCTTTTCTCTGCAAAAACTATTTAAATATTTTCATCAATTATTCTTTCAAGGGTTTGCTTATTTGGTGTTATCATCATCCTTCATATTGCTTTTATTTCCAATCTTATATTGCGAACCAGTTGTGTGCACATTGTCAGAGGTTATACCTGCTCTGTTTATTACTGTACTGATGTTGTGATTACTATCTGTGACAATGGAAATATGGAGTCTCTCTGATTGAGTACATGTATTTAGGATTCATATTTGATTCCGAGTTTAATAGTTGTGAAGCATAAATTTTTCTTAAAGGAAAATTTCCAGAATATTCTTTTCAATCACTTACCTTATCTTCCTAGCTTTCGCCTTCATCCACGGTGTTCTATCATTCGAAATATATCCTTTGAGGCCGACCCCCTGCCCATTCCGTAATAGTCTTTAAGACAGAATCGTCTGGTGGCCGAATCCTCTCACGTCTTCTATACATAATCACTTTTACAGCTGCTTCTCTACTATACTATTACGACCAAAAGATCATAATTTTTTATTGATCACGGATGACTCTCTTTGCGTTTTTGGAAAATATATGGACGTGTATTAAACATATCTTGGTTATTTATTATCTTTCACCTCGCTAACTACATAAATAAATTTGCTTATCTAAGGGCTTAGATCTATGCTATCTTCTATTAAATAATATCAGCCAAAAAGGCGTAAAACTATGTTAAAATATCAGGTTAAGGCCTAACTTTGTGTAATTTCTCCATTATGAGGTTCAGACAAATGAAACACTGCAATTCCACATTCAAAAATTTATTTTTACGACCAGGGTTTCACCACTAAGCAGCATCATCGCCTTATGATGCTGCTTATGTTAAAATATTTAAAAAGGGACCTCCGCTGAGGTCATTTTATTTTATCACAGCATCGTGGCTCAGCAATGAGAGGATTATCTTGTATTTCCGTAAACCTAAATGTTTTCAACCTTCATTCCTTAAAAGTTGACGCATTGACGTCCTGTATTACCTTCTTCAAATATTGAATCCTTTTCGTCCACTATGCTCATTACCTATCTTATATTTTTATAGTACTATAGGAATCACTAATCTATGCGTTCCATGATGCGTCTGATTTATTTCATTCTTTTTGTTTATACCACTTTTTCATCATTCTCTGTGAGCCCTTATTTCCAACACTTCTAATCTTAATGCTGTTCGGATCCAGTCACCAACATGTAACGGCTGTGAAAATGAAGACCAAAGGTATTGAAATTTTTGAACCGCTGCCATATGTCTTTACTATTTGTTTTCCGTAAACAGATGATTGTATTAAGAAAAGTCCATCTTACCTGCTTTTCTGGTTTCTATCTTCGCTAGATCCCTTTTGATCACTATTGTTCTTTTCTGTTTAAAAGGTAGTCTAATAATAATGGAATAATATTTAAGTAGTAGCATAATAGCAAATGATGTATTGATTTTTTTTCTTTGAAGTTTTAACTGCAGTTGTCACTATCTATTGACATTTTATTTTTAGAAATTAATTTGAATTCAGGCAAATTAAAACAGTTAATTCCATGTATAAATTTGGTAGGTGAAATGTATGTCCCTATCTTTAGAATGAATTTTCCACAAGTTATGCTTAATAATCTAGCTCTAGATTTTGCAGCTCATCTTCTACAGGACATAAATTTCTCATACTCTTTTTTTATAATTTATGAATCTTGAAGTTTCTTTTAAAATTGTACGATTCCAGAGTTTGAATGACATTTTCTCATGATTTATGTATATTTTTTTTGCTGATTGGCAATAAAAATGTGCTTTTCTACGAAGCAATTGTAGTAAGAATGTATAAGGGAAGAGGCAAAGTATATACATTTAATTATTATTTACCTATTGGCTGAGTTTCTGCGGAAGAGTTAATTTGGCAAAAATGCTAATTAAAATCTTAATAAAATAATTATGTGCATCAAAATACAGTGATTAATCTACTTATTCGTTTGAACAGGTTTATAAAAAAGAATAAAATTCACGACAAGTTCTGTACCCTCGTATATTTTGAGTAATATCTTCCTGCTAGTGATGTTCTTGAATATGGCTCTTGTAGTTCACTCTGAGCCTCCATTGCCGGATCTTAACATAAGTGATTTTCTTTGCAGTAAACAGGAAAGAAAATATCTTGTCTGCACACCTCTACACCGTTTTTATTTCTTGCATCTTACTAAAGTTTTTCATAAGTATGCCATTGGTCAAAGGACGTCTTTGATGGTTCATAGGTCTGTAATTTGGATTTCTATTTTACACTCCTGCTATAAATTTCCATATTTTAGGCCATATTATTATTTTCCTTTTTTTTCTGCGTTAATACGGTCGAAGTATGTACAGAATTTTAACACCAAGTTTTAGTTTCTTATTGACAGTCGATGTTCTGATTATTCCGTATTTAATCTTCTTCATTTGAGCTTTCCAATTTCTTCCTCTTTTTAGTTCTTCAATCAAGTTATTAATATTATATTTTCTATTTAGCAAATATGCAATATGATTAATTGTATTTTACATCTTTTATGTCTTCCAGCATTCGTCTCCAGATCATATTTCTTAATTTTGACGTTGTAACGTTTCATTTATATAATTAATTTGATAACGTAGAATATTTATAAATGTTGACCGAGAGCCGGTGCCAAAAATTACCCTGGAGAAATAGGTTGTGGTACCGGAAATGCACAATAAATTGTGTAATACTTCGTTTATCTTTCATGGTCTTTATATACCACCATGACGTCTGTGATCTTAGTTTTATATGTAAGTTCACACAAATGTATCGTAGGAAACGCTCGATGTGCAAGAACACAATATTCACCTAGGGTCAAAAAATAGTACTGACAGGTACCACTGTGGCGTTATTTCAGCGCTAATTTCCTTTCCTCCATCAAAATCCTTTTTCTATGTATTTGTCCATTGCATACACAGACTTACCTCCATGCAGTAAATTCAGCATTTTCAACGCTTCATCGTGTTATTGCTTGCCCCGTGAGCTGGTCGTACGATGATTCTGGCCTTCTTCTTTATCATAAATCGCATAAAAAATTCTGGGTTCTTTCAACGTGATATCAATATCGTCCACTATATCGCGACCAACTCAGTGATTTTCATTATAACGTCAAATTTAGTGACGTTTCGGACACCCCCAGAGTGGACATGAGGTGGGGGACCATGGCCAAGGGAGACGCAATGTCAAGGCACGTGAAGGCAATTTTATTATGACGGTGATAACGGAGGGAAGCTCAAAGACTAGGGGGTGCTATTGGTGAAATCTGCATCCTTAGCTTAAGCTGAATGTGACGGCAGGGTTTTAAGCCAATTTAATAAAAAAATGAAATTAGAGAATTACTCCAACACATTTAAAGTGCATGCATCCAAAGGTAAAAGTTATAAAACTATTCCATAAAGGTTTAGTGACTCATTGATATTTTACCTCCCTTAACGAAAGCATTACAATTCTAAACTTTTGATCAGTTGAGTAAGATCACAATTTTACCTAGTATATGGCAGACATGCGTTCTCGGGGAAACATTTAGCAAGGCGAAATTATTTTAATACGTTTTATTGGCTGAATGGCAGTTATTATAGTATTTTAATTCCAAGAATGCCAGTAAAAATATAGCAGCTTTCGTTATTTATTTCAATAGTTGCAAAATGTTTAAATCAAAATAAACTTAATCGCATGCAAATATACTATTACGCTATTAATAAAATAGTAAACATTTCTGTGATTGAGTGCAACAATATTATGGCTCTAATGAAAATAAGATACTCTATGAAAGGAGGCATGCTGATTTCCGAAAAGGTAAATTAATACATTTATTGATTGCAATGTAACTCTACTTTGTTGATCATAGATATAATATGTTATTAGTTTTTTATAGTTATAATATGCTTTGAGATTTATCCGCAGTGGCAAGGCCTATCTTAAAAAATATCTATCTAATATTAGCCATTTCTTGGGCCGAAACTAATTCTTTGCTCTCTTTTTCAGATATTGAAGATTAGAAAACGCTAGAATAAGGCATTATTATAGTAATTTACATTATTATATTTTTGTAACATTAATAATTTATCATAAATACATAAGAAATTCAATTATCATTTGGAACTTTGAATCATTTGAATCTTATATAATGTGTCCTACACGATACATTAAACGTGACATGCAGGATTCAAGTTTGAATTTAGTTTAGATTTTAAGACGATTCGCTGTGGTACTATGTTGCTAGTAGTACGATAGCTGGTCAATTAAAAAACATATTTGCTCAGCCTTTACCATTCAAAAATTGAAAAACTGACAAGCAATGTTAGTCGTCTATTTAGTCAATATGAGAAGGAACCAGTCGAGGAAAAATAGGTGAAAAATAATTTATTTTTTTTTATTTTGACCAACATGACAAGAATATGAAAGAAATATTGCACAGACAGACATTAGGTATCTATTCAAACAGTTGTTGATTCAAACGTAATCAAAGTTTAGGGTTATTTGTCTACGCTTCTCAGATCCTCTGAAAAAAAATAAGATGAGAATTCATGGTTCCGAATTTGACGCATATACCCTCCCACAAAGGTGAATTGGAAGGGTTGATGAAGAATGGAAACGACATTATTACTTTTAAAATATAAATTCTCACTTCTTTATTGTACCAATTTGAGCAAATATATCTTTCAGCTGATTTTGAAAATTTTTAATACAAGTGGAATTGTTCTAATTTCTACTTCAGCATGTAGTATTTAAGTGAAATTTGATGTTATATAATTTTTGGAGTTGCGTAAAATATAAAGGAATTAACAGAGCAAAAAAATTTCGTATTTAAGCAAATACTTATTCACGAATGGATAGCTTAGGAGAATTTATCCTGGGAGAGTACACCACACCATGACATAAGTAAATTCACCCTGATATGCATGCAGATTTTGTGAGAGCGGATAGACATTTGTCCGTGGTGCCTGAAGGATACCAATATTCATTCACGAAGATTGATTACGACGCGAGGACTAAATATTTGTCCGCAAGTACTCCCAAAACGGCTAAAACGGACCCTCAATATGCTCAAATCGTTATACGTGTTCCTCTCCGCGCCGGGCGCGCGCCCGGGTATGAGCACCCAGAAAAGCCTTACGCGCTGACGGCGTTGCGGAACGTTGAGTTCCGGGCATAGCAGCGATGACGTTGAAGGACGGGGGAAGAAGGAAGGGAAGGGCTCTCATTATCTATTCCACAATAGCAGCGTTCCTTCTTCACTTCACCTGTGTGCGAATCGCCACGAGTTGGCCAGCAACCCCCCCCCCCCNCCCCCCCCCCCACTATCCAACCATCCCCCTCCTCACCGACTTCCTCACCATCTCTCTCTCCGCCCTCTCTCAGCCCTTTGAGAGGGGCTGGAGGCTGTCGACTATCAGGTGCACTTGTACTATGCGCGGCTAGTCTCGTTGTCCCTCGTTCACCCTTCTTGACGAGAGGTCATGAAGAGGAGACTCTTAACCTGCTCTTTCGCTGCATTTGGCGTATATTGCGCATCAAATTTACAATTAGGAAAATATTACTCTCCGAGTAGCGCTTGATAGTAGAAAGCTTTTTTGTGATAATAGATTTGAGTACTTTATGAAAGGGATCGTATTTGAAGGAAGTGACCTCTCCCTATTAACTTTTGGTAAAAATGGCCCTCGATTCGTCCACGGAGTGGATTTGATGCTTCCATAGCATTAGAAAATTGGTTTTTGCGAGCATTTTCATCTTAATTTTATGAAAAAAAATAAAAGATCATTCGAAAGCAATGAAACCATCCATGTTTTTACTGGAAAGTTTTCATTCATTAACCTGGTAATAATATTTTCTGAATAATTAGTTGCAGAATAATTAATTTTCCGTCTTTTAAAATGTTGCTTCATAGATATCTAATTAATTGATACTTATACTAGTCATCAAATGAATTTATTAACATTGAGAACGTTCAAAATAGCGTACGAAAGTGAAACTGGTGAGATATCAGGATATAATTTGTTTCTTGGATGGCAGTCATTAAATTTTGATCAAGCTAATTTATTTATTTTAGATGCAATTGAAAATGCACTTGAGTGGTACTTTCAAATTTAAAGTTGAGTTGATGCGTACAGTGGTCTCAAAACTCCAAAGATCTCAGCCATTTCGCATGTAGTGCCTTTTACCTCCGCTACCATTCTGTTTTATTAATAGCTCCTCTTCAGCTCTCCACCATAGAGCTAAGAGCTTCGCGGTGGTTTCGTACTTCCATCGCCGCCTCCTTCCGCTCGGATCTGCTCTCGATCAAGTTTCCGGAGATAATTGTGGTTTCACGCTGTTCCTCTTCTGCATAATTTTAATGTGTTCTTCCGTGGAGATCTCTCTCCGATGTCCTCTCAATAATTTTGCCTGTTTGTCCCTTTGTGCTTTCGTCTCGGCTTGTATTTTTGCATGAACTCTTTGGCTCTACTTATGTATGAATTCTGGAAAAATCTTGCCATGACAAATTTTAAGTAAATGATGGCGTTTTTGCATTTCAGACTTAACACGAAATTCACTTTCCTAATTTTTTTAGTCGTTAATCATATGAACTTTGACCTGGTCGAAATTTATTATTCGCGAACATGTATAATCCTCGCGTATAATCGGTATCAGTCAGCCTAGAGTATTAAGATACTTATTTTATTACGATTGGATAGTACTTACTTTTTGTCAATGCAAATGATAAGAAGTAAGGAAGACATGGAGGCCTATAACCTCCATACTGATGTACTTTTATTTTACGGTACTAGCCCAAGTAATAGTGCAATAAATCATAGAGGTGATGGTTCCCCGAAGAGACTCTAAAGTAAAGGTACTCAAGTAAATTACATGATTTTGCACGTAAAAATAGATCAAATCACAGTGATAAATCCTAAGGTCGGTATGGTAGGAGACGGTAGATCTCACATAGTGAGATCTATCGTCTTACTAGCTTACACTCGCCGTACTAAGCATAACGGTGTGTAAAATTTACAAATCAGGGTAGAGTGGCCAGTTCCTTTCCATGTACCGCCTGTTTCCCAGGATGACCTGGTAGCCGAAAAATGGTACACCCCTATGGTGAAGCTGAGGGTGCCAAGAGGCGTCACCCGAATTCAAACCTGGGCACTCCAGACATTAGCCCAGCGCTCTGGAATGCCACTAGACTACCATGCCCACTAAAAATAGGTATTTGTACGAAAATGGTTTCTTAATCGAGATGATAAAAGCCTTGTTAATGTAGTCATGACAATAAACCTTTTAAATTGGGTCTTATATTTTCTTACGGTTGTACTCTGTTTCTTTTACATATGCTTTATTGGTTAATGAAGTCAGAGATCTTTTGGAATGCTTCATTCCTTAGTTTTTCATCAAATGATTACACGTTTCCTTGCTTTTGAGCATGTTATCTAGACCAAGACCAAAGGCCTAGAAGTCTCAAAGTGCCAATTTACATTCAACATCAGACGATGTCAGGTGGTATGCCATATCATGAATTATTAAAACAAGTCATTGAAATAGTACAAAAATAAGGACATTCCCTTATTGTTAGCTTTAAACCATTCGAAACTATTTCACATGTGGACTGAGGAATATCGTTGAACATTGAATTCTGCAGTAAAATATATCATATGCAGCATGAAATAGAAAACAATTAACCTGTGTGTAGAATGGGTTCTTTTGGAAGCAACCTGTTTCCTAAGGGTTCTCTGTCGTATCTCTTTTCACTTTTAATAGTGAACTCAACTGGTGCCTAAAATCGTTTGTAAACGGTTTAAGGCACATTTTTTGTGAACAATAGCGGTAGAAAATTAGTGTATGGTAAACCTCGAGAATATAGGTAATAAAATGCATTTTACTATACTTTTATGGCTAGTGCAATGTTAAAGGAATAACTCTACTGGTTGGAAAACAATAAATAACGAGTGTTAATTGCACCAGTATAAATTATTTTTTTTGTTAGGAATCTTAAGAAATATCGTTGAAAAGTATCTTAACAGGCGAATAAATGAAGTAGTAGGCTACTTTTAATGTAATTGCAGGATAAATATTTTGCCAGCGAATCCGAAAAGGAAAATAATACTCAGGCTACGCAAGAAATGGCTGACGGGAGAGAAGTTACTCATGCGGTGTAAAAAGGTTTTGCTACTTCATATGGCGAAATGAGGTCCGTGTATACCAATGTGCTTGTGTTTCTACATTGGTTTTGCAAGAATTCACTGTTAAAGAACTGGCGAGTTGGTTTATGATTTTAATAATTCCCCCATCTTATTTCTTCATAATGCTATTTCTTGGCAGTGGGGAATGATAGGAGAATTTGTTTCACACCCCGTATAAAACAAAAAAATCGAAGTCGCATTATTTTTCAATGTAATAATTTTGTTAAATTATGTCAATCTATTTAAACATACAGTTTCACGGACCGTTATCAAATCTGAGCTCTTTACTGGCTTGGATTTACCATTCATTCGTTAGACTTAATTAAGTAGAGGTGCTACACAATATCAAACTGAATTCACTCAAATCAACGGTGACAACCACAAATTCAATGCCATTGAGTTAAGATGTTAATCATTTGTTTACTTAAATATAGTAAAAGGGATGTTACATCGTATCAGTTAGTGTTAACAATTTATATCTCCACTAGCATTTTCTCATTGCATATTCGGTAACTGGAGGAATGTAAAAATATGTAAAAATGTTTGCTTGAATACAGGTAACAAATTTTTAATGTTTTGTTCCTTCCAAGATGTAATGAAGTTTCCAATACTACCTGGTGATGAAGGATCCAATCCTCATTCAAATCTTCATTGGAATGAGCTTCAGTTTCTTGCTTTCTTGCTTCTTGATTTCATTGAATAAACATTTACATATTACCCATGTGCAATTTGAGTTTTTTTGAGAAAATATTTTGCGATGTTACTTCCTTGGTATAAAGGATAACCGTTCAATTCTTCCTTTAAGGAACTTATAATTGATTAAACATACATATATTACTTGACTAAATGTTCTTTCGCATCACATAAGTGAACTTTGGTTTGAAACTAGGGCATAGTTTTGCTCACTCATGTTTATATTAGGTAGTTAGTAAATTTGGACATCTTAAAAGTATAACGTCTCTTAAAAGATTATACCATAGCACACTTTGTGCATGTAACCTATTGAATATACCTAATCTTGCCTATATTTTATTTAAAAAGCACACTTATGCATGCATCTAAATGGTGGGCAGATCCGTTTGATTTTTATTTTTTATCATTGAAGCTACAACTCTATACAGAAAATTCTGCTGTATTCCGAGAATAGTTTTTTAAGGAATGATCTGTAACGTAAAAATAACTGGAATCGTATTTGATATAAACCGTGAACACTAGATATAATGATTAAATACGATGGATTTGTTTTTAGCGTTAGCTAGTTTGTAAGTTATCTTCCGAGACATACCCTGCACATATTTTTATCTCTAAAAAGGTAGAATATATTATTATTCTTATTTCTGTGAGATTATTTTTCGGAAATCTAGATGTCTTTTGATTCAATCTGGGTTATTAACATGCAACTATTTCCCTTCATTACTTCACTTTCCCCTAATTTCACTTACCCCTTAAATATTAGTGAAATTTAAAAAAAATGTGGAAGCTTGTATAATGACCGCCAGTGACTCATTAGAGAAGAAATAATATCTAAAGCGACGTTGATTCCTGAATAAGGTGGCTAATGGATGATTGTAATATATACTGAAAATATATTCGAGGTTGTTCCTCAAGAATTCTGACAGCAGATGAAAATTGGCCTACTTCATATTTAGTTTCTTGATTTGAACGGCCGTTATCTCGTATGAATCTGCCATGGGAAGTATCATTTTCTGATCCGAGTTGAAATAGGCGTGAAGTTTTGCAATAAATATTTCTGGGAAATCGTATTAAGGGGCACATCCGCACATGGTAACAGGGGTTGACCGTTTGGTCTCTTACCCGTCATACAGGTTGCAACCGGGCGTACGCAGAGTCGTGGACCCGGTTTCGTTGCCGTCATTTTCCGCCATTGATCGGTATCGGCTGATCGGTGTGCCAGCCATAGACTCCACGGACCCTTAGACTGGTTCTTCGGGTAAGAAGTGCAATTGGTCGAATTATTTCCATAGCACATCTTGCACCTTGGTTTTTTTGGATTCGAATTTTAACATAGAGGCTTTCGATTTTCTAGTATTACTGTTTCTTACTAACTTTCTTATAAAATATCACTGGGATCCACTGTGCATTTTTATTTCTTTTCATTTTAGGTCTTATTTTCCTGTACAGTAGATACCTGCCAATGTAGTTTGTGAATATTTTGCCTTTATAGTGTCCATCGCATGTCATCACTCATATTGAAATCCCCATTCCTTACTCCGTATTTCTTTGGATTGTCATGGCACCCATCTATTATTGACAGAATGAAGAGTCGTGGCTAGATATTTCAAAATATTTAAAAATATATTTTTTGAAAATAGTTAATTACGTTAATACCTAAACATGCAGATAATTATGACTAAGTAAACTTAATATAAAAAAAAGATTTTCGGCATGTTAAGAGGTAGTCATAGGTAGTGTTAGCTGTATTCTAAGCTTTCTGTGTATTCGGTCGTATATTAGCCCTTTCAAAAGAGATTTTTTTACATGGATAGCATGATGTATACATGGAAATCTATAATTAATTATTATGTAATGATACAAGTATTTCAAAAAGATGGTGTGGTAACCTGATGGTATGGCAGTTTCACGTATAGCAGATCGTTCCAGGTTCAGAACTGTATGATGCCCCGACACACCTCGAGCTGAGTTTTTTTCTCTTGCCAGGCCTTTCTGAGGAACGCATTATAACGCTCAGACCTCAGTGAAGATGGGACTGATGCGCCTCCCTCGAATTTGTGAATGTTTCACGCCTTGACTAACGAGCAAGCCTTCGTATTTCTGATACCGTTTGACTAACAGTAAAAGTATTTTTTTTAATTTGGTGACGTTTTTTAGAACCTCACTTCAACTTTTCGTAGTTTAATTGCGTCTTCCTAGGAATTACCATTAAATGTAAGCCTGCTTAAAAAAAATCAAGGCTGAATTTGAACACGCGATTTTAGTCACCCTGGTCGATTTGGTCATGAGAAAAATAAACTATTTTGTAAGAAAATAATTCAGAGGTCACTCAAAATGAATTCTTTACAGGGTTAAATCATTGGTTTTACGGTTATTAATTTTTTTATATGCAAAAAAATAGGTTTTTATTTTCCATTAAATCTGATGACGACAATCATTCTAGTAATGTGATGAGGGTCCAAGAATATTTGGGAACGGAATACTTCCTCACTCAGTTACCTTTCATGCCACGTGAAGTTGCAACACTGAATCGTCACCCTTTTCCTAAGAAGTGACATCATCATCAGTATTTCAATCCTAAGATTGGTNNNNAGTATTTCAATCCTAAGATTGGTTCACTGCAGCCCTCCATTCTCCCCTACTTGGTGTTAAAATAAGTGACATAAAAGTTATAAATCAGATGTACTTTCGTAGTAATACAGATTCTAGGTATATTGGAATTCAGATTGTATTACAAAATTAATTGTCTTTGTAGTAACTTCAATTGTCGATGAATGAAAGTAGCATTGCTAAAATCTATGTAGAAGTGAGACAATTTTTACGATATTGTTAACTTGTAACTTGTTATTCGGGTAATGAAGTGGTGCCTTCGCCAATATAAAAATATTTTGCTATAGATTTAATTGCAACCAATCATTTATCCGGCAATTATGAATAGCATTAATGAAAAAAGTCATAAAATTCGAAATCTAAGCACGTAATAAATATATAGCTAACAAAAATTTGATTAAAGCTTATAAATTTTCCTATTTCTTTCATATATATTTATAAATTTTATTACGTTGCTAAAACATAGTTTTAGGGGAATTATATGTTTTTTCAATTTGAATTTTATAAAAAAATTTTACTAACGATTATGTAAGTGGTGTAGGAACAATCACAGTGATGCAAGAACTAAACTACATTTTACCGTGCGAATTTTTCATTAAAATGTATCATCTCTTATGTTAGTTAGAAAAAAGCTCAATCTCGAACTACGCTACTTTTTCGGTAATTCATGTATGTATGTTTTAGTTGACCAGTTAACATTTCAGTACTCTGCCTTTCCCTTATATAAACCGCCGCCGAGCTCTGAATCCAACTCGCCTGACGGGTAGCGCATTGATCGAGGAATCCGCAAGAGGCGCCACCATGTGCGGGTGCTTCTCGTGCGTACAGTGCTTGGTGGTTTTGACACGTAAAAGTCATATCGGCACACTTTGTCATCCTAACTAATTTTTTGCATTGTTTGTGAAGGAAACCTAAGTATATCTAAAGGTAAGCAACGCGAAGCATACGGTTTTATCATTTTATATCAAAACATATAAGAATTGCAAAAATTTCGGCATGAAACAGCATTCGTTGGTCTAACACCTCAATGTTCTGATCTGTTCTCAATATAATTTATGCTCACATAAGAAGCTTTAGTAATTGAGCTAATGAATTACACGATTTCGCTGGAAAAAAATTACCTTAAAGAGAAAAATATTAAACCTACGTTAGGATTTAGTATTTATTTTAGTATTTATTTAGTATTTATTTAGTATTTATTTAGTATTTATTTAGTAT
>LYUA01000014.1:137737-149434 GCA_002093875.1 Calopteryx splendens
GCAAGGGCGTGTGGCAGGGGGTGTTAGGTCACCAGCCATACATGCACTAATTATTATATTATTATTAACTTATTTTAATATTTTTATCAGTTCTTTGGCCGAATCTTAATTAATAGCAGATGTCCGCCCACTCCTTGGTTCATCATGCTCATTCTTTCGGCCTTCGTTGTACTATCTTACTCATTTCCAAACAATTTAATCACTCTATGCACTGTCACCATAACTCCCAACGATCTTTAGATGAATTTCAGGGGTCATTCCACAAATCAGGCAACAAGACTGCACGGCACTGTCAGCGGGATCTTCTATTAGATTAAAAATCTATCAAAGCCGATACGACAACGACCGCAACAATTGTGAAAGTTATATCAAAAATTAATACTAGTTATGTTCAATTATCAAGAATATAGTTACAAAGCTACCGGTTTTAAGAAAACTTTGGAACTATAGAGAAGATTTTTCCACGTGGCCAAACTAGAGGTCCCTCATAAAATGTTCTATTATCTTAAAACAAATTTGAATAAAAACTTTGAAAGGTTTTTGCAAGTTTGCAAGCAACAGTTTTTTGAACAAAACGCATATTCTCTCATGAAGATTGCTAGCCAATTAAATTCAGAGAATATAGTCCCTTATGTAATATGGTAGTTTAATATACTTAGCATGGAATAATGGAAATTCCAAATCCTATAATAAACTTGAAAGTTGTCTCATATACTTATCAGATATTGCCAGATAATTGTTAATGTCGTTAAAATCCATTATTTACTCTCTCTGCCAGTCCTCACTCTCCTGGTGCAAGTAGAGAGTTGATCGAAGTCCAATTATCTACTGGTAGAACTTTGGGTCGTCGAAGCTCATTGCCTTCGATCTCAGTTGAAACCAATGAAACTAACCCCAGGAAATCATATCCTGAAATGCCATAAACAATCTTAAAAGAAATTGACCTATATCGAAAATTAGGTAAGCTTTACTGTATGAAAAGGAAGACACCAAGTGCTTTTTTAACAACAGAAAAAATATTTTGGAAAGAGTCACTAAAGAGAAGGTTTCTTGAGTCGTGCTCATTATAAGATGGTGATTGATTGGGTGACTGAAATGGTACGAGATGCTAATAACATTAATGATAAATGTCTGTGATAGCTAGTCACCTAACATCCCCTGCCACAGTCCCTCCCTGGAGGCTTGCAGGATACTATTCAGATGTATATAGATGGAGATTATATTGAATGTGGTCGCAAAAGAATCAGTAAACATTTTTAAATGAGTTGATAAAATTCAAGATTAATTTATTGTTAATTTATCGAAGTGTTTATTAAGTATTCAACATTTTGCAATTCATAGTATTAGTCGTGGCTTTATATCTATCATCTAATAAAGAATAATTTTTAAAAATCTGAAAATAGCGTTAATGCTTCGGCAAAAACTCAGCAGCGGCGTCTTTCCCATACCCCTCGGGAGAGATTCCACATTGTAGACATTTCGTAAACTAAGGTTTTATAACCGTTGTAGGCAAAGTTGTTGCATGAAATTAAGTTATATTTGTAAAAATGATAATCTACTATCTGATAATAATTTTAGCAATTCACTGTTCTTTTTAAAGGACCCAGCTCGATAATATGTAAACCACGGGATCTTTCTTGTGGTTACCCTATACTGACACCGTGTTCATTTATTTCAGTCAGCTTTTTCTGATATCCTAAGGCAATCGAGATCTTTTTTCTTCTCCGTTTTCCTATTTTTGCTTCTCTTTTAATACTTTTAATGCTAGCACATTCTAAAATACCCTTTTACATAACAAATGTTCATAATAATCTTGATTTTTCTCTACGGTCTTCACTTTTCCCAATTTTGTCTGTTTCATTACTTGGTATCTCGTGAAAAGGAATCTTATGAAATCTACCTACTCTCTTCCTGGTTTGATTATTCATTGATTGACACAAAATTTATCAATATTTTCTTTGCATTATAGAAATCAATATTTTGTGCGTATATAGTTTTATGACTACTTATAGTCACATAGAATACCAATATTTTGAAAATTGTGGAAAAATTAAATGAATTAGTTTCAGTTAGTTTAGTTAGTTAGTTCAGTTTTAATTGATTCAGGCGAGGAAATTAAAATAAACTTTATGAAAAACCATAAAGTCCATTATCTTTTCTTCAAATCTTCTTGTTCTTAATGGAGTTAAGTTAATTACTCATTATTGTGAATGACGCCTTTCATTCATTTTTCGTTACTTCTATTGGCGGAAAGCGTACCAGGATGAGGGATATAATGAATGAGGTCTTATTTTAGGAAAAACCTAAATACAGAAAGTACATAAGTACTAATAGTGCTTTTAAAAACTCAAGTCTTTACCGTTAATTTAGCAAATGTTGTGTCCTGATGGAATGCAACCGTATCTATGAAATACCGACTGCTAAGACCTAGTTTTTGTGCCTTTTTTACAGGGCATGGTATTTTTTTGCACACCTATTTCATTTTTGCATCTGAATTTCTGCTACTGCGTATGCTCTTGTATTTATCTTAGCTTTCGCATAACTTTATTTCCAGTTGTTGTATAATGATTCCACGTGTTATTTAATATAATTTTTACAGTATTATCTGCCTCATGCTCATGAAATTTTTTAGGTAGTACATTAGCTAGTCTCTATTGCTCAGCACGTAACCGTAACGAGAGTTTGACTAGAGATAAATAGACAGTTTACTTACTGAACAGGTCTCCTCTGTTTGCAGATTTTTTGTTACCCTCGAAGCACTGGCTTAATGAAGTAGTGTGTTTTTAAAAATTATTTCATTTACTTTAAGAAGGAGTAAATGGCGGAAAATTTATATCCATATTTGTATAGAGTTTGCCATCCAGTGATTTTGTATTGAAATGAAATTAGAAATATTAAGTTATTCAGTTTTGAGAGCCAATAAATATTGGACTTTAGTGCATTTCCAGCATTAATTCAGAATTGGAATTTAGCGTCTTGAGCTTAGTGGCATTTTGTACACCCATTTAAGCAGCTAAAGGTAATTTTGAATTTATAATTCACCAAAAATGTTTTTAAAGTTTTAATAAATATTTCGATGGAAGCATGAATACTCTTCTTCATCTAGAAGACAGAGTCTTAATGAAAATGAATTAACTATGTGAACAGAGTGGTTTATATAGTTCTTCACCTTTTATTTAATTATTTGCTCATTTTTTAAAAGATTTGATTTCTTCCTCATTCTCTAATAGAAATAATAATAATAATCTTTTTTCCCCTTGAAGGAGTTTTCTTATAGGAGTTTTCATATTTAAGCTCCCTCACTAATGTACACAGTAAACTTCTGAAGGAAATCCTCTAAAACGCCATTATTCAGTAAATGTAAACTACCTAGAATAACTGATCCAATCTTGATGCAAATACACACAATTACAAAGCATAAAATTTTTTAGACTTGAAGTTACATACTAATTTAATCTCACTCATTATTTAAATGGAATCATTTTTAAAAACACGCTGTGTAATTCAACTCGTTCTTTTTTATTAGTAGAATACATTGAAAAGGTTAACATGTAACTTTGAGAAAGGTTTCTGCTAATAAATGTAGAGAAAAGATAGCTAAACGTTTTATTGGCAAATCCTCAATGATGAAATGACAGCTGTTTAACCAAATGGAATTCTGCACAACAATTGAGTTCATGAAACTACGACTTTCTTCCGGAAGTCGTAGTTTCAATCAGTGTACAGTCAGCCATTGGTTGATATTTATTTTCCTTTTGAATGAATTATTTTCAAATTCTCTATTCTGCAAACTCTCCATTTCGCTTTATAAAAATTGAAACAAATTGGGACTGGGATTAATATGATCATTCATAGTCACTATTAATAATTTGTAATAATTTTGGTTTCGAAAGGCTCTCTAAATGACTCTTCCAATAACTAAATTATTATCGCATTCTCATTCCTTTCTTTTGCTGTTTTATCATCTCAAGCAGGTGTTCTTCTATCATAATTATTACTACTCCTTTTTCCTTTCAATTCCGAAGAAAATAAACTGTGAAGTCACAAATTTTCCTTGAATAGTATATTCTGTTCCTTAAAACCTAGGTATTCGAGAATTCTTCTTTAAGACTTTTGATGACCTAATGTTTAATTGACGTCCATCAATCTCCTGTAGCAACACCAAGTAGTCATCCATAAATGAAATATTCCTAATATTTTAGTTTTTGGGCTTGGTTTAAAATTACGATGTTGCATTAAATGGACTTTTATAGTTAGCCATATGAGGTTTGTAGTTAATTTTGGCTACAGTGTTTGAACCTGATATTGTCTACATATTCTAAACGTACCTATACTACAAGAAAAGCTTTCATTCAATGTCAATAATTTAGAAGTATCGACAAAAGATCTTGTATGTTAAATAGGCAATATATTGTATTGTTATGACTATTATAGGAGTATTATTAATGAAATCACCTTATTATTGGTAATCGTAGTTTAAATTGGTAAATGGTAATCGTAATTTTGTTCTCCTAGTATACTTTTATAGATATATGACGAGAAATTTAGATCGTATTAAACAGAATGTTATTTTACTCTCAATTAGGTAAAAAATATCAATCTAAATTTTAATATCAGATGCTCGTAAAGATTATAATCTTTCATAGATATTAAATATTTTTAAAATAACTTATGCTACGTTAAGAATACTGACATTTTGTTTGCAAGGAAAAGTGCGTAGCATTGCGATAGTAGCTCAATTCGGATATTATAAGTGTAAAGTCGCAAAAATGTGTTTTAGTAACTTTTTAGAAATTCAGGTGCAATTAAAAAGCGGAAAAGATGCGATTAGATCAAATAGAGATATTAATATGCATCACGTAAGGAAGAACGTTTGATTGAAAGTGAATTTAACTTAAGATTGAATACATTTAACACGATAATTTAGACCATAAAATTAAGTGCAATGATACCTATATGTGACTAATAAAAAAATCAGTATGCTCTATGTATCGTAGGATTATGTAGTCAATTTTATTCTAGCAAATACTTTCAGATTATGCACTGAATAATGTTATTGAGCTGAGATATGCTAAGACCTAACTATGTAATTCCCAGATTCAATACTTGAATATAAAAAGATATTTTAGCATAAATAGTGAATTATAGCTTTTTTATTGGCAGCAATATTAATTGCGGCGGCAAATTATTATTACATTCTTCGGTAAAACTAAATAAATTAAGTAGCCTTGGAGGCTTGCGGAGCAGTAGTATGCAGTAAAATGTAGTATATACAGTAAAATGATTCTGTCCAAAGGTTTTACGTTTAGTTCACATTGCATTGAATGATTCTGATTGGAATGGAAAAATAACTCATTGCCCGAAATCATTTTATAAATTTCTAAAAACTAAGGCAGCGTTCTCAAAATTAAGTTCTACTATGCAAGAAATGGGAACACATGATTTGTCATGCAATGTATATCATGTCATAATATCACATAATGGACACATATCACGTCACGTTTAGAAATGTGTCCGAAAATGAAGAAAAACCTGATAAAAGCTAAATACGGTAATTATAATAGATTTGGTAGCTGCAAAAATTAGGTTGTTTAGCCTCCTTAAAATCATCCTGATGCCGGAATGCAATGTATTTTCTGTGCAGGTTAATACTATGTTGAGAGGAGGGAAATAAGAAGACATTTACTCACAAACCTATTAATTAGGAAAACATGGGATAGAAGATGCTTTATAGATATGAAGCGCAGTCTCAGCTACGAAGGGGTTTATTGGTACAGTGTGACCTGCTCTGCTTGGATGATCAGAGAACAACCAGCATAGCGATTGGCACATGAGCTATTTTTGAAGGGCGGAAATTTATGAATCAGAGCCATGTAAATCATGCCAGGAAATAGTAGCACCCAATCAAACTGCTACTGGAAAAAACATAGGTACTGAAAAGTGGTCAGAGAAAAGGAGAATTAAAAAATTATATGGACTAACAGAAAACGAAAAGAAAACAATGGACTACAAGGAAATGAAGAACACAAATAAATGGGCGCACTTTTGAAACCAATCTTATAGGGGCATAAAAGAAAGAAAATGAGATGGGAAAGCCTCACGAAGTAGACGAAGAGGCCGAGATAGAGGCAGATTTATTAGTTGGGAGAACATATAAGGGCGTAACCGACTTAGCATTAGGATGGAAAATTATGATGGGAAAGTGGATAGAGAGTGCAGGTGGAATCCTGCTTAAAATACTGATAATTTTACCTCAATTTGGCGTGATGATATTCATTGCGGAGCAAAACTGTTGTGTTGACGGATTTTCAATAGATTTTTTTCTCTATTTTTTGGTCTTACCCCGGCATATTTATTCTGGAGAAAACATAGGCATATTTGGTCAACTCCTCTTGAAAGCATCGTTCTGGCATAGCAAAAATATGTAAGGCTATATTCATTGGTGATATATTCAACAGTAAAGTTCCTTTCGAAGTTGTACTACAAAGAATGTAACTTTGCTATAAAAAATTGTTACAGTCAATTTAAATTCGTATAAATGGTGATTGGTTGTATAATACTTAGCATGTAACATAAAGTTTTCAGAAACGAGAACGCCTGGACCCACCTAGCTTATTTTTATTATGGTTCAGATTTATCCATTAGTCTCCTACATCTTGTCCTATGCTTTTATAGTTTCTTGTATCACACCTACCTCCCCGTTATTCTCAACCTCATAACATTTCCTGCTTGTCTTGGATTTAATTTCTTTTAGGTAAGGTGACCTTTTTCTTCGTTACTCTTGTTAACCACTTTAATAGTCCCTGGGAAACGTACTCATATCCAAAACCATACACCTTCTTTCGTCGTAGCCTCACACTCTATAGGTTTTAGATTTCTTCCATGCATGGCTTAATTTCTTCTCCCAAAACTAATATTCATTTCCGTGCATGAAAGTTATCAGTAGGATCTGTGGTCATAGAAATGTTATTGAGGCAATCCATTTTATCTTTTTGAAAACGATTAGTTCAATATTTAAGAAATAAAGTTTAACGCCTAGCTGAATTTCTGCTTGAACTAGTTATGCATTTTAAGATTTCATGTTTTAACCTCATGCAAATGATATTCCAGTATATATATATTTAAAGTTCAGGAACTAATATACTATTAATATACTCAAAAAGTAATTTTCAGATGCTTAAATGGACTTATTTTCAATGATATTAGTCGTGTTTTAATTAATGTTTGGAAGCCCATGTTCAACATCTGTATGTATCAAAAACAGAAACTTGGGTTAAGATATCAAACCGATGTGCAGTGCAAACTTTTAGATTGAAACACCGCATTAGGGATGAGAAAAGTACGCATGTTAGTACTTCTTTCCTAGAAAACCTATTATTGGCACTCGTGCTACACCTAATGAATTCATCCGCACCTGTTACTTCCGTGTTTCTGTTTGTAAACACCGTATGGGAAGGGCGTCACCCAATGCGTCTATTTTTTGCCGCGATAGGTTTTTTTGCTAAACAGCGAACTACGACTGCTCGGCCGGGAAGGCTGAAAGCGGAGCGGGACAGGTGGCTAAGCCAATCGACCGGTTCCGGTCAAAAAGTTTGCCGCAGTGCCGGTTTTGGATCCGCTTCGACCCTAGTTTGCCACTACACCCTATAAATGGCCTATGGTTGAAATGTTCCAAAGCTTCTGCTAGTCCTTCCACTGAATTTTTTTGTCCTGTCAAGAACGTTCACACCTTCACTCAAACCTAATCCTAAAATCTAACGTACTCATTGACCATCTTGATCGAACTGCTCATACTAACAAAGGATGTCTATTGGAGGAGATAATGTCCATATTTTTTAGACATATTGCGTTTCTCTGAGTTTACCGTTTATAACTAAGTTGGTTTGTAATATGTCTAAAGATCACTTTGAGTGGTGTTAGCTGTTTTTTCGAAAATATATGTTTTCAAATAGAAAACAAAAACTAACTTACTAAAGAACTAAGTGCACTGGAAGTTAGTTTTATGTACTTATATTATAAAGGGATAATATGCTAACGTATACGGGTAATTCTTGATGAGAGACAGTATTTAAGCGTGCACATTAGATTTCAATACAAGGAGTTTTGTTCGTTCTTATTTGGATCATATGTGTTCTTTGTCACAAATTTCTCCTTCACAAAAGTAATATTCATTTCCATTGCTTGTTAATAAATATTTCATTATAACACAGTTTTTTAACACTTTATCCTTCCATTTGGTATTCAGCACTAACGTCCATTACCATGTCGTTCGAAGTCGTATTTCTTTTGCTGCCTGGTCTTTTCCAGTGGTCCATGAGCACAAAGCGCTATTCGACCATTTTCGTTAATGCTTTCCGTGACTTCTTATCTTCTTTAAGAATAGCAGTTGGATCTTTGTTGCAAACGCATTTCTATATAGTTCATATGCAGCGCTCAGTGTATGGGTAACTTCTTTCACCTCGTTTGATACTGCTTCAAAAATAGATGAATGATTCCATTTGTTCCATTTTCTCACTTTGCAACGCAGAAATTTGCAGTGTGTTTTCTATATATTGGCATTCATATTATTTATCGTGCATTCTTTCATTATAACCATCAAGTACCTCTTCTGCACGTTCATGAATATATTCAGGTTATAGATTCTCGCGATGTCAGCTCCAAAAGAAGGGATTGGGATAATTTTTTCCATATCCACTCTAATTTGTTTGAAAATACAATTCCATTTTCCACACAATTTTCGTCACAGAAAATAAATACTGCGTCAATTTGTTGAACAAATTCTTATATTTTTTCTCCAAACAGAACTTCTATTACTTATTTGGTAATAATTGCGGTAAATTCTGGGTGAAAATTTAAAGAAAAAATAATTTCATCATTCATCAGCCAAAGTAAACTCCCTTTTTTTGTTTCACTTAGTTCGAGATTGATGGAATGCAGACGGATTTTGGAGTTAAATACTCTATGGCATGGTTTGAAAGGCTCAAAATCACATTATTGATACCGCAAGTTGAAATCATTTTATTCTAAATAACCCACGGTAAGGGCTAATGGGGTAAGATATTGAAAAATAAACTTATCATTCCCAGTGGAAGTGACTTCACCTTCATCCCTGATTAGAAACTCTCACGGTCACAGAATTATAAACACAAATGGCATTGAAATATCGCATTTCATTGATACAACTGAACTCATATTATTTTTTTGGAAAATTTGGGTACTAATATTTTTGATGCAGTAAGATATCAAAGAATCAGTTTCGTTGTCGTTCGGTGACATCGTTTGGTTGTCGTTTGGTAAACTCCAGTAGCTTACTTTATATTACGGTACAGTAAACGCGAGAAGTAGCGTCAAGATGTAGTGAAAAACATTGTCATCGTCGATGGCTTCCATTTGAACACAAATTCTTGTTTGTGCTTGAGTTATTATCTTCCGTTTGTAGTGAATGGTGCCAGGGTGATGCTGCACCCTATTCAAATCTCTTTAGTAATTATATTTTTTTCTTTTTCACATGTATTTCATTTTGATTTTGGGAACTTTATTAAGGCAGAGGTAATGGGCTACATTTTTCAACTCTTGTCGTATTAGACACTTTTTAATGCATAAAATTGTTTCGCTTGGTGTTTTTAATGGCCTTCTTCAAGTCGCCATATTCTTCATACAATGACTTTGTGACATCTTTTTGCCTTTTATGCCTAGGAAGAGTATATGGCTTCTTATTTCATATGTTTTCTGTAAATCCGAGTTGGTTTTCCATCGGTTCGCACATTAAATATACATTTTCATCTACCGACTGACTAAGATTTGATTCTATTTTAAAGGAGTTTCACGCAGAAGTAAAAAAAAATGTTTTCCTGACACGAATCTCCTGTTTTTCAGCTTTTATAACCATTACACTCTACTGAAGGTCTTCCGCCAATATTTCATTTTCTTTGCTATCTCTGAAAATTACAAACAAGGAGTCTTGTTAACCCTCTAACGAATATGATAATTTCATTTCTTCATTTTCTACAGAATTTTTTCCTTTAAAAGGTCTCATTATATCGTCTTAGTTCACATCACTGGCATCTATTAGAGATCATCTCACTTTCTCATTTAGCGGCTCTTCAGAGATTTTGCTACCAAATAAAGTTCTTCCATAATAATCCTTAAGATTAGATTTCCCAATGTTTTTCTCAAAATTAGCATTTTTTCGCTTCTATGGCTGTTAAACTTCGTCTTTATCTTTCCAAAGTGTGTTTGTCTTCTTCATATATTAATTTTGATTTCTCAGAAAGGTATTTCAATATTCTCTCGCTTGATTTATTTACCCAAACTTAAAGTAATCTTTTCGTAGGAGTAATCGGTTATTATTTTTTTGTTCATCCATGACGTCTAAGACAGGCATCTGCATCAATTTCAATATTGTCATTTGGTGTCAGATCTCCTGTGCACGAATTCATATTGTGCTATTCTTTTAAGTTTTTCTTATAAGGAGTTAATTTTAGGTTTTTGGTAATTTGAATTCAAAAAAATTTTCCTAATACCTACGTGCATGGGCATGTCATTAAAAAAATCGCGTAATGAGGTATTTCTATAGGATGATACTTGATATTTCTTCTTGTCTGCTTTGCACCAAATTGTTTATTGCCATAATATGTAATTGCCATAATAGGTTTTTAATAAATTGTGTAACATGTATCGTTAGTTTATTCTTAAAATATAAGAATTTCTTCTTTTTTTCACTTGTAAATATGAAAATGAAAAATAGATATCTATTCAGTAGGTTGCACTTTTCATTTATATTTGATACATATTTCTCTCACGTATTTCATTAATCTGAAAAAATGAATTAAGATATTATAATATCATGGAAAATTGCTAAATACATTTGCCACTATTTTCATTCCCACATCTGCAATAACCGGAAAAACCGCTACCCCTGTGTCGCATTGTGAATATCAAACTTCTGGAAAACTATACCAGCCGAAGATGAAATCATTTATCATAATTGTATTTTTCATCCTAATATATATTAATTGACTGAATCTTATAATTAATCCTATTATACTCTATTGACAATATCTATATCTGTTAACTTACCAGTTTCAACTTGTTATACTAAATATTTGTAAACAAACTTTTGGGGGTCTGGCTGGCATATTTAAGCTATTCTAAAATAGACATGATTATAGAGTATTGTAGAGCAGTCATGTGAAGGAGACACGTTTTATCTTGGAATCAGGGAGGTGGGTCTCGATATTATTAAAATTAAAATCTTCTTCCCCAAGTAAATTTGTTATAGTATTTATTAGTATATTTGTTAACTCTTTATTTAAAATCATATGTAAATTAGTTTCTTAATTATAATGAAATACTTTTCATATATCTTAAAATACTTTATATTTTATTTCCTCGTTGTTCATACAAAATTAATCTTGAATTTTTTAATTGATAAATTATAAGTTTTATTATTTGTTTTCAATAAAGGGAATTCAAGTAATATTTACTGTAGGTACGTGCCATTTGATGTGAAGGTTCTATTTTATTAATGCAATGTAGACATATAAGGAAAATTTTAAGCATGGAGTAACATTCATTTGTATTGAATTGAACTAATTTATGCCTGAAATCAAATGCAAAATTATTAAAATAAATTAAAATTATTAAATTTGGGGGTGAGGTGGACCAGGGGTAGCACGCTCGCCTGTGGATCTAAAG
>LYUA01000014.1:149522-162376 GCA_002093875.1 Calopteryx splendens
CCGGAATGGCTAGTGGCACAACACCCGCCCCCCTTCTGCCACACGCCCTAGTGTTGGCTTACGGAGTATTGTGTAGATTTTAGATAGATAGATAGATAGAAAATAAAATTTTTAATGTGATTAATAATATCTAGTAATGTGCAATATTTCATGATACATTATAAAACTTAATATATCATGTATTAACTATATAAACCTTGTTCAAATATTTAGCTGCTTTATGTTACCATCCGACCGGATATAAACCTGTAACTATTTTCTTAATAATGATGAAAATATTAATTGAATACGAAAAAAAGTAGAAATGATAGGGAATGGAGGAATTTTTGGCCAGGGCTAAAACAGTGTGGCGATCAAAATCGAATACTGTAAAAAAAATCCTAATTGTTTGATATGATTAGAAGATAAATGGTAAATTGTTGAAAGAAAGATTCATAATACCCTCACATTGGAAAAAGCGGTATCTCAAGATACAATAAATAGTCAAGTAAATAGGAGTTTTTTACTATGGCATCTTTTAATTTTACTAAAATGGAATTTGAAATATTTTATGAACAATTATTTAGTCATTCTCTATTGCCATGTCCATATATTTGAAGTAAAACTCTCTAAGGGAACGTTGCGGAAGACAAGTAGTTTGTATAGAGTTAAAAATAAATATCTATTCCCATTCCCATGGAGGTGAAATAATTATCATCTGAACTAGTAATCGAGTATGATATAGAACTTGAATAAAACTTTGATAATTGCGTTGAAAGTTTTTAGACCAATAATATTCGTTAGTTCATACCTCTAGTCGTGTAAAATAATGTACCTTAATGTAGTATGCATAAAAAATATTTGACGGAGAATTCGACAGTTTCAGGCACATTTTTGTGGAAATCACAAAATAATGAAAAAGCTTTGTAACCTTTCCACAGATTTTTATTTCAACACGACCGGTTTCGTCACAAAGACGATGTCTATTTGAATGATGAATTTTAGTTTAGAAAGAAGCATATATCATAGAGAAGAAATTTTAAGTTGAAGAGTTTACAATGTGAAATAATTTAGTGAGTAGCTGCGTCAAAGGTATCTAAGGATTTTAATAGCGATGATAGTGAGTTATTACCTTGATTTCCAAATAAGTATTAGACATATTCATTCTCAAGCTCAAATAATTATAGAGTGCGAGAGAGGAACATAACAAAAATTATCGTGATGCAAAAATTTACGTGATACACCCTTTTGTGAACATGTACTAGTATGAACTCCCCTTATTTATTTCTGAGTAATTGCATGCGCAATGGTATCTAACAAATTGCAATTTATTTCCTAAACGAAATGTCTAGTCGCTTACTAACTCAAAAACTGTTTAAATAACGATAATGATTTCAAAATTGGCTAAGATAAAATATTTAATGAAATCAAGACAAATGCTTCCTATTACTGGCTCATTGCTTGAGTAATTTTAGTTTATAAAGGATGAGATGAATTTTCATCTTTGTTATAAATAGAAGGGAGGAATTTGTATTTTCTATGCTGAGGAAAGAAAACATACGAAATAAGATGCTCTGGGCTTGGTAGGAGAGAAGAGATTGGTAGAGATCCAAAGAAGACTGAAACTGATTTTTGAGCAAATGAAGTGGCAATTTATGTTTGAAGACCCTGTTGGAGGTGAAACTTTTCGGTAGGCGATGAGGATAGGAGGAAAGTACTAGGCAATTTGGAAGGATGATGAGATGTAGGAAGTAAGCGGTATTGAAGAATGTGTTATGGTTTTGCAGATTGTCGAGATGTTAGCATCGTGATGGTCGTGAAGTGGTGTTTCCCATCGGTTGCCTACCCTAACTAGTAGACGACAAATACTACTCACTAACTCCGACTTATTGCAGAGTCGACGCGTGAATTTTCTGTAAGCGATACCAGATAGAACTATGTGTATGCTCATGGTATTGTCTTGAAACCTAAGACCAGTATAGGTATTTATTTTATGCGGAATCACTTTTAGGTAAACCTCATTGGACAAGAAATATGTTGTTTTCCCGTTGTATAGTATTTTTATTTTCCCTTCATATTACTTCCCTTATAAAATATTTAAAAGAGATATTACACAATACAGATATATTCTTAGCATGCGTGTTCAGCTCAAAATTCCCTATAGTACAGAAAAACCAAAAAGCCCTCGCCAAATCAGATGTGATACCCTCTGTAATAACTTTTTCAGAGTTTTGCACGTGCATGCAAAGACAAAAGGAAAGATATCTGCATTTGGATGTCAGACCTTTACTTACGGATCAAGATTTGGCTGCGTTTCTGCATCTTATTTGGTGAGCCAGGTATTATTTTGAAAGTATTATGTATTTACAAATATTTATAATGAAACTTTAGACAGGTTAATTTTAATCGTTCTCCGACTGTCTCATCTTCCATAGGGTCTCTAATTCTGTGTTGAATGGCAGAAATCATCTCTCTTCTGACACTGTGGGTAAAAAAAAACGATCATAACACGATTTGATATGAAATCTATAGTTGTGATGTTACGAAACCTAATATAGGTATATTTGGAGAAGTATTAGCTTGATTTATTAGCGAGTGTACAGTTTTCAATGAAGTTGCTCTAGGATTATATTCAAATGTTTATTACACCTTATCTCTAATATCCTTCAACAAGGAATAACGAAAGAATGACAGAATGTCACCGGGAGAATTTATTTATTGATCATTAAGGGTACAATTATCAGGGTCACTATTTAGTTTACGCCCTTTCACCATATAAATAAATAGACCAGGTTTTAAGATAGAAAGCAAGGAGATAAGGGCGCGCCCTTCTTCACAGGAGCAAATTTGGTGATCTTCGGGCATGGGAATGAATATGAATGCAAAATACTAGCTATTCGAAGAGGAAAATGAAGGAGGGTACCTACGTTAAGTAAGTTGGGAGCAGAAGAAGGTAGCTGTAAGAAATGGCAAGGGAGGGCAAGTGGTTTAGAATAGAAAAAGTGGTTTAGATATAGACATAGCGGTGATGTAAAGGGGGAATAATGCGAGAACTGGGAAGAGAAGTTAAATGATTAGGCATTTTGTTCAACGAAAATGGGCAAAGAAACTAGCTAAAAAGGGAGAAGTAGCTTTTGAAAAGCAAAAGGCGCGCCATGTAACAGTATTATGAATGAGTGTTTCAGAGATCTTATTAGATGTTAAATAATGTGTATACCATTGAAAACCTATTTCGTCGTGTTTCATTCTTTCCAATCTTGATCATTGTCATTGCTTTCCCGTGGTACCTATTCTGAGATTTTCAACTAAGGAGCAATACCTATTATAAATAACGGATTCTTATTTCCTATATTCTATTTCCATAACGTATAGAAATGCTAGTGATATCAAATTCCGTTCATATTTTCATATCCTTTTGTAACCTAAGTATTATAAAATTTCTTGTAGAGAGTTTTACCTACCTCGGACTTAAAAGAATTTAGGTTAAGTACCTTGTGATTTAACCAAAGGGAGTACCAAAATGAGCGGATGTAGTATTCTTCCTGCGGGGCGCAAAAAAAACATAGGCTACTTGTTTCCTTCTTCTTCACAAACTTCTGTGTAAAATATAAAATCTTAAACCAGATAGTTTTCGCAACATTTGACACTTTGTAATTTCCTCTTTTTTTTCCAAAACCATTACCAAAACCCCTTTTGAACTTAATTAATCTCTTGAAACATTTAACTCTTTTAAAAACGTATTTCAGGGGCTTTCGATCCACTAAAAACAATTTTCCATTGAAAATTTAAACTTTCGTTTGGATGTGTACCCAATATTTTTAACTAGTAGTACTAGTTTACTAGAAGTAGATCGTGCACGTGAAGATGCGAACAGTCATTGGGTAGTGATTGCATTCTTGATATTCTTCTTTAGCTTAGTCCTTTTGAACCTTTGAAATTGTCCACGCCTCAATGTCTCGAAATTTGAGACTCAGTGGTAAGGAATGATTCAGTTATAGAGAGAGGCTAAAATGAAAGATAATGCTCTCTCAATTAGATACATGTATTTATCGCTCCCCAACTTGTTCAGTACTAATCGCAGGATGAAAATGATATTCGCATAATTTTCCAGCTCATCTGTAGATTCTCAGCTGAATCATCATTGGCAAATGTGACTCGAATTCCAAATGGAATGAGAGTCATATTATAAGAGTTCAAGGCAGAATTTCGATCATATAAGCAATAACGCAGCAAGATATAAATGAAATGAACGGATGACAAAATGAAAACGAAGTGAATTGGTTATTGAATATTTTCCTGGAATAAAAATCGTTTTTTCTCATAATTCCTTTACACATCCTGTGTATCATAATTCCTTTACACATCCTGTAATGCGCTCCTCTCTCTCTTTTTTCGGTCTCATGACACCCTGAAATGTGATAGTCAATTTCATATCGGTTATTGCTACGATAACTATGTTGCGTTTCTAGTACATTCTCGGAAATCATATAAATGATAGATATCTATGAAAAAATTAAAGATAAAAATAATTCTTAACATCTCCGTCTATATCATATCTGCAGATAACCTTCTACTCCTCTAGGCTTCGAAGCCTGTTGAAGCCTGGTTTGGTATCTTATACCATTAGGTCGTTTGCAATGCATGAACCAGAGCCGGGATTTTCTGGGTCTCCAGCGTTTGCACTTTCACGCTGGTGGTATTTCCACTTAGTTTTCCCTAGTAACTACCCTATCTCTTTCATATACAGATATCTCTGCTTATAAATGAGTAACGGAATCGCATTTCACCAAGTATTAGTCACTAATGAAAAAACAGAATTTTGTTTTGCTTTTACCTCCGATGCTTTGTTCTACTTCCGAAAATCAGACGCATCATACACTATTATGTCGTGAGTAATACTGCATTAATTGAAAAAGTAGTTTTTTTAGTATGAAACTGTTTCATGAATTTTGAAAGAGGTTTCATAAACTCTAAATTCATTGCTACCACATACATGCACCTGAGAATAACGATGCATGAGAATGCGAGGTGGTATATACCCACTTGGAAGGCCTATAAACCTAAAGATATGGTTTGCGTTTGGTACAGTAGAGAATATTCGATGAAAGGAAAATAAGGAATGATAGGGATGGTAACTCATTCGGTTTTTTAGTATTAGATGAAAGAAAGGAAGTAGGTATCTATTCAGAATGGAAATTGTACGGAAAAAGGCAATAGTATAATAAGAACACTGATGAATCAATTGAAATAATATAGTAGTTGTATCTTGAGCTGAAGAAGAGAGCGAATTTAGGAGAGGGTAGTGCGGTGTTTATTCGTTTCCTATTAGACCAAATTTTAAAGTTAATTCAAAAAACGTTTAGCGAATTTATCTAACCTTTCAGTTTCCTTTCGTTGCACTTATCTGGGTATTTTAAATTTTATTTACACATCTGATTTGCCACAATATTAAGTAAAAGAGCGGTTGAATAAAAGAATATCTATGCCAATTCCTAGTTTTCTTAGAGTTTAGAAAACGGTACGAAATTCTAAAACATTCAAATCTTTTATTCTTTTATTAAAATGTAATCATCCCTTTTACGCACTAATGCATGGTGCTATTATGTAGCCTGGAGTAATTATTTTACTACTTGGTCTTACAGAATTTGTCAAGAACAGTGGGTGATTGCTGATAATTGGTGGCAATGCTGTTAGAAATGACACATCAATCTGGATGAGGCATGGCTGGAAAATGTTGTGATTTATAAGAAAGAAGTACGTATGGAAATATTATTCGCATGTAATGAAGGACGGTTGGATTTTCTTTCATGTTATCAGGTTGAGAGAGTACTCTGTAATTTTATGAGAAATTCAATTAATTCAATTTCCACCCCATGTTGGTAGCTGTTTTTATCAATATGGGCTGTTTTATAATTAATTATTAGAAGGCGCTTGAATTTGATCCTTTTCAGGTCCTTTTTACCACTAGTATTCCTTCTATTATTTTATTGACTTTACATTCAATGTAGTTTCTCACATTAGTCCACCCTATATGGACGTATCTCTTTACTTCCACGTGCTTATTATCTCAATTCTATTTCACTTAGACAAATAGACAAACATATATTGGTTAAATAATGATTTGATAAAACTACTTCATCATATGAAAAGAATTGAATGTTAGTGCTCTATAGATTATACTTTATTAGGTATGGATATGTAGCGATACAGAGTATCATCGTCACCTAATATACTTTATCAAAACCGGTCACAAATATTTGTGAAACATCTAAATTTCCTTTTTTTATTCACTAATAACTTAGTTTTAAATCATAAATACTATTATCGTATTTCTGTAGAGGCTACAAAAAAAACGAATATTATTCGTTTGCTTGCTAACCTCACAAATGTTGATGAATTTATAGTAGTTTTTAACGTACTCAAAGTCATTAGCATTTTGGGAAAAGCGTAATGACCTTGCAAATATTCTAGATTATTTTAAATGCAAATCCTGATACTTATTGATATTTTAAATTAAAATTAATATTTTGAAGTACTAGCGGTGAGCGGTGAGTTCCGTTCGTGTAAGTTTTTCTTTGCCTTGACAACCAAAATTGTCTTTATTATGAAATAAACATTGGATGATACTTCACTAAAATCCCTATAGTCGGTTTTTCTCCCTGTTATATGTATTTGAGTTTCTTAAAATACTTAGAGTTAATTTAGGCCTTCAAAATATGTCTTTTATTAGGAATAAAAAAACCTAACCCACACTCAGCATTAAGCCAAATTCAGGGACTCAGGATAACAAAGTGTATCAGTGACGAACACACAATGCATATCCTGGGGAAAAGAACCACCTTTGCAGCATTTTGAATCCGCGTCGTCCAGTTTTGAAAGCGAGGGTGTAATCCCACCGACAGCGAGAAAGGCTGGAAAAATTATGCGACTATTCCTCTAGAAAACGGCGTATAGCAAGGAAAATTTAGACGATTTCAGTGTTCAATACTTTTGAAAGGCAATGAATGATAAGGTATTTTTATCCCCGGATTATGTATTTTCGCGAAATTTTAAAATGTTGCAGTGGGGTCATCGGGGTGCGTTAACCATATTCTTGGTATTCTACTGTCATTTTTGAAGTATCTCTGAAGGCTTATGGGAAATTATTTTCTGTGTGATCAGTTTCATGATCTAAAAAAATTCAGCTTAACAGTGTTCAACTAACATTTGGTATGGGTCACATGATTTTACGTTTGTCTCACATACATGCATTTGTAAATTCTTTGTAGTTGGTAAAGAATATAGGTTCGACGTTCACCTCCACCCTGATGTGGAGTTTACCTATACTTTCCGAACAGTACTCAAATTTTGTATAAAACTTAACTAGGTGCGTATATTCGGAATAAACGGTTTTTTACGAATTTACTCAGTTTTTATTAGGTACTATGATATTACCTTTTTTACGTAGCATTATGTTTTCCAGTTACAAGATGGCGAAATTTACACTTAGTCAAAAATTAGTGCATAAATTATCCGAAATATTTTTCTGGAGTGGTTTCCATATTGTTTCATAACTTAGAGGAGTAGGTAATGAACGTCTTTGGCTTTCTTAAATTAGTACAAAATATTGCAAGTTAACGTTGAATATTTTCGTCTAAGATTCGTAAAATTGTGTAATATATAATATAGAAAATTATATGGAAAAGTTCTTTTGAATAGTTCATCAAAGAACGGGTTAGTGGCCTAACGTCTCAATTTTAAGAAATAATGGAAAATTTCCTCCTGGATACTATTTGGAGGTTAATCGTTATAGCAATCACTGAATTGGAATAAGGTGATAATTAATGTAAAATAGTTATTTTTGTTTCTTCCTTTCTTTATCGTGATGCTTTCCTTATCAAATAAGCGAGAAAATTGCTGCCCTTACGAAGGACTCCAGTGGTTGCTAATCATTCGCAATTGGAAATCATTTCTATTTTTTTACATTTTCCGCTTGAAATCACCAATATGCCTCACATATTAGTACGAAAGTCTGGCAAAATTTTGGTAAGGAAAGTGCTATGCTTAGAATTATTTTGATTGTCCCGTAAAGGATATACCTATAGATTAGGTATGTATTAAATAAGGTATCAATTAAGTATAAGTACCCTATGCCTCGAATTGAAAAACCATCAATGTTTGAAATTTTAACGAATGCGGGTGCCGTCTATTTTCTTTTGTAGCATCAATCATCATTTTCATGAGCGCAGATCGAAGCAGACATATTAATTGTAATAATTCCAATTATATTCTTTTTTTGGTGGAACCACGCTAGGTAAGTCATCGGCCAGTAGACTGGCATGAAACGTAGCAGAACTCACCCCATTCCGAATTTGACGATGCGTGAAATCAGGTCTTCAGGTTATGGTACCCAGTTTCTTTCCACGAGCTGACTGCGCTTTCATTCCAAATGACTACGTCCCTAGACAACTATGGAGTTCGGGGTAGGCTGAGTGGATCCGATAACTGGGTAGACCACTTTTGTAACCGCTTATATTAATAAGAACCTTGATAAGTGTAGGTTGCTGATATTTTGCATATATTTTATAAATTTCAAAATACCTTTGTGTAGTTTGGAGCGTCTTGATGAAATCCTGCGTAATTTCTTCGTGAGCTTGTATCTAAACATTGTATAATTACTAAAAGAATGTGCTTCTTTCAGTAGTAGAAAGAGAAACATTGGTTGAAAAGCATGCACTAGGTTACCCGTGAGTCATAAAGCAATGGCATGCTTTTATAACACCTAAATAAAAGTCTTTGCGCGTTTTTTATTATTAAAGTTTCTAATTATTTGGATAAAGAATCGTACTGTGGCTGTTCAAAAAGATACAAAATTATAATGAGAAGATATGACTTCGGATATCCTTGTGATGTAGGAATACTAATAAAATCAAAAATTTATCTTAACGAAATAAATAAGGTATGCCATAATTAGGAAAAATACATAAGAAAAGCTTTGCAATAGTATAAATTGCAACTGATGGCAAATTTTTAAGTGCTATTAGTCTTCTCTAAATGTAATAAATTTTCCTTGAAAACTGTTTGAAAAACAATTATTTTTACTACAGAGTGGTTGTGTTGGTATGGAAAAAAAAGAAAATGAATAAGTGGAGATTTTAAGGAAAGCTATGAGGAGGGATAATGTTTTTATGCTTGAAAATATTAGCAAAGCTATAACTGGCGAATGTAGGTTATGAAAGTGTTTTTTAAATGACAATTTTTCCTTGGATGGTGATTTTTTCCCTCTATTAAATAGTACGATAGTAATCAGTCATGATTTTTACCGTTTTTCAACGAATGGGAAATTTTTCTATACGACGACTATTTGTAAAAGGTAAAGTTTCTCCGTTACGTACACCATACAAATTGGCATTGGTAAGGAAAAATATTTATATGAGATAACACATATTGTGGACTCTGAATGAGAATTATGCTATACATTGATATGGATTGTAGTTTTGTTTGGCTCGGAAACTTGGTCGTTGAGGAAAGATGACAAGTATAGGCCGGAGGATCTTGAAATGTGGGTGTAGGGAAAAATGGAAAATTTGAAATGGACGGAAAGGAAAAAGAACAAAGAGGCTTTTGGAATGGAAGTTTTAGGAATGGTAGGGGAGGAGAGAAGACAATTGGGTGAAATCCGAAGAAGACAGGCAAAGTGGATGCAGGGCGTGCTGAGTGGCGATGGATTGTTGAAGAATGGAAGAATATTTTTCGAAAGTACAATGTTAGGTCAGCGAGGGAGAGGCAGAAACAAATTAGGCATCTTGGACGGAATGAAGAGTGGCAGCAAATATGGGGAAATAAATAAAGGGTTATTGTTGTGTGTGTGTCCATCAGAAATCTACAGTAACGGGCAGATTACCTCTATTAATAATAAACATAACATTAAAATATATTATTTGACATGATTCTGAATTAGCATATATATTTACATCAATTTAATGTTTAAGTTTTTCTGTAGTCACCCGCTGCATTAGAAATGGAAAATTCTAAGCGATGAAAATTTTCTCCAGCAGGAAGCAGTAACGTTTTGAATTTGAAATGACATATTTGTTAGATGGGCAGATTATGGCCAAATCCTATTGTCACATAACTTTTAAATGGTCCAACAATCAGCATAACAGTGGTACAAATGCGTACTTAATGGTCATCAGTTCTATGAATATCGAACATCTTAATATTAGCGTTCGTTCATAGATTCATTTTCCGTCACATTATACAGAGACTTTCTTTTGGTTTCTTATATGAAGTAATCTGCTACAGTATTTACTATAATGGCGTATATACTGATAAGAGCAACCGAAATCCGTCTGTCCGAAATCTCCCTCTAATATTTCTAAACATATAAGAATAGTCTATGGAGAAAGTATTGGTAAAGCAGGACCAAACAATAAGTATTGACATTGGGCTGTAAGCCAATGTTGGCAGAGTACCTACAATAAGGTTACATTTCCGGAAATCCATCGTAGATGCCCCATTTCGTTTCATAAATGTTTTTGGCAACGCTACCTAACCAATTAAACCAAACCAAGAAAGTCCATTTCTATTAGTTATCCCAAGTCAAAGAAAATAATTTTTGCTACTAACCTATAATTATTTCATTTCATCAGATAGTACACTTGTGTTAACACCATTCGATTTCTTTTACCACTGAATTTAAATCGTTTGATATATATTTTCCGAAGAAAAATGATGCAGTAATCTATATATTCTTCTTGTGCAATAAAACTTCATATGTATTTAAAATGACCTATGCATACTATAGTCCATAGCGTTGAAATTAACAACAGTCTGATTATGTGTAAGAACTGTATTATTTCTATAAATACTATTGTGTTATGTAAGAATATTTATGAAATTGCCACTAATTCTTGCGTAACCTGAAATTTGAAAATTTGAAAAACCTGAAACTGAGGCTAACTTATATTCCCCTTAAAAGAGATTAGAGTAAAAATATATATAAATTTCGAGAGAATTTTTCAGCCTTTCAGGCAGGTGAAAATTGAACATTGTTTCCTATTTACATTGAAAATTGGGAATTATAAATATTTAATACTCACCCAATACTCCCCATTTGGGGCCCAAAAAATGCCCTTAACTCTTCAAACTACGAGTAATATGCAATGAGTTTTCAAACTCAAGTTGAGACGCCAAAACAATGAAGAACTACCATTATTTTTAATATCTCATGACTGTGCATAGTGTTTGCTTAAAATTAATATCTAGTTACTTAAAAAAATTGAAATTGCATCCATTGGAAAGAGTAAGGAATAATTCACGTATTTCCTAAAATAATTAATTTTTTTATTCGGACGGAAATTGACCAATAGAGGACATTTATTGAAGTTAAAACATTGAATGTTCATAATTGGTAATCTACCAGTTAAGGTAGGCACTTCTAGATGGACACACTTCTAAAATAACCCTTTCTTCATTTCTACATACTTCCTGCCTCCTTTCATTCCATCCAACATGCCTAGTATTTTTCTCTTTCTCCATCACCTACCCAGCATTCTACCCTCTATCACATTCCATGGGCAATCCATTACCACTCAGCACGCCCTATATCCACTTCTCCAGCCTTCTTCGAATTTCTCCCAATAGCCTTCTATCCTCCTAAACCGTTAGTTTTCCTTTCCATCCATTTCACCTTTTCCTTCCTTCTCCACACCCAAATATCAAAAACATCCAACCTAAGCTTTTCATAAAGCTTTAACAACCAAGTTTCCGAGCCATACAAAACTACACTCCATGTCAACTTCCTTGTTAGTCTCTTCTCTACAATCTTGCCTAAGGACCTTGTCATCAATTCCCTCCTCCTCGTAAAAGCTTATTTACCTAATGTGTTTCTTCTTCTAATATCCCTACCACATTGCTCAGCTTCATCCAAAAAAGTTGCCTAAATAGCTAAAATGTTCTACCTACTCAAGGTTATGCCCTCCCGCTTTAATGCTTATCTTTGGTTTCCTATGTCTCCTGAACCTTACCACCTTCGTTTTTTTCTCATTAATTGTCATATCCCTAGTGAACTAAGCAATGACTTCAACCCCTTGGCCGATTGGCTAACTAAAGCTTGATCGTCCGCCAACCTGAGTGATTTGATAATTTTCCCTTCCTACTATTAGGTACTCCTACTTCTACTTCTTCCCACGCCTCCCTTACCATTTCCTCCACGTTTTCATTGAAAAGCACCATTAGTATCAGCATACCTTCATTTGATGTTCCCAATTTATCCTATCAAACTCCTTCTCAAAATCTACGAAGCACACAAATATATCTTGATTGTACTCAATATTCCTTTCTATCAATGATCTCATTTCTGCTATGGCATCTCGTGTACCTCTACCATTCCTAAACCCAAACTGATCTTCTCCTAAATAATCGTAAGCTTTCTTTGCCATTCCCTTATTGATTACCCTCAGTACCACCTTTGCCGCGTGCAAAATCAATCTAATTGTCCTCTAGTTCTCGCATACTGATGCTTTTCATTTCTTTGGGATTAGAATTAAAAATTATCTAATCAAGTCTTCTGTCCACACTCCACTTTCATAAATGCTGCAAAAAATCTCGTTTAAACAATTTCTTCCATGTTTTCATAAGATCTTTAATAATTCTGCAGGGATATTATCGACCACCACAACCTTGTTTGCTTTCATTTCCTTCAATGCCTTCTCTTTTTTGCAAACTAGTTTGCCTAGGTCTAAGCTATCCTCTTCCGCATCATTTTGTCTTTCTAAGCCCAATCTCACTGGGGTAATGTCTTTACCGAATGGTTTTTCAATGTACTCTTTCCACCTGCCTTACATTTCTTCTGCTTCTATTAGTACTTTTCCTGTCTTATCTCTAATAGTGTG
>LYUA01000014.1:181689-195767 GCA_002093875.1 Calopteryx splendens
CCCTCAGCCCCTCTGCCTCTCCGAATCCACCGCCAATTCCTCCTCCTCTCCCGGAAAAGAGATGAGCGGTATGGAGTGTAGTATTCATAAACCGCAAGCCCGGGCCGGCTCTGGGTGCGGGTGAACCGGGTGGATATCCCGGGAGTAGTGGAGAGTGCTGTGGGCGTGGGATTGATTCTTTCGAGGCCGTTCGCCGGTGGGCGAGGCATTGTAATTGCTTTAATTTTTGCATGGGAGGGATTGCGAAGTCCTGTATCTATTTTCTCGGTGCGCTCCCTTCCGAGGTAACTTCACATCAAATCGCGGCTAAATTATGCTTGGATACGCCTCCTCGCGTCCATGAAGCAGTGGGATCGGTGCTGTAATTAGTGTATTCCCCTCTCTCTCGCTCTCTTTCAGTTGACACGGAACTGGTTTTAGTTCCAGAAAGGGGTGAGAATATCCCCACGTCATAACCACAGCCGTTCTTTGAATCATCAGTAGATAGTGCTTTCCTCGCTTATGATCCTTTTTCCGTGATGCTAAATAAGATGAACCATTTGGCGTCTTGGTGTCCACCGGAGTGGTGTGGTATCGGATATTTAACTAAATGTTCTCCTATTTCCCGTTCTGCTTGTTCCTAAACTTCCTTACCTCCAACTCATTTTACCGTAGCGGAAGTAAACCATTACTCTATTGCTTGTCAATAATATAATTAACTATAATTAAGGCAGATCGAGTTGTGTGCGTACAAATAGAGGATAGATTGATTGAATTTCTGGTGAATTTTTCACTCCCAAATAATATTCTGTCTCATCGGCAACTTTTCCTCTATTGGTATATTTTCTCTTTGTATCTAAACATGGCATCTTCTGTTTCCTATATTTCATATCGTGTTTGAAACCTTATATTCTAGTTGACAACTGATTAAGACGTGTCCAAAGATGAGGAATAGTTTACATGTTGCTGCATAGTAAAGGAATGCTTAATTCATTGAAAAAAATTGTTAGAGAAAAGTAGTTGAGGTACCTGTATCAAAACAATCAATATATTTTAGCGTCATAAAGTTGCTCTAATATATGTCATGAACTTCAATAAATTAAATCGTTAGTAATCCTGATATAGGTGTCCACTGAAATGGCATCAGTGGAATTGTGTTGAAGATGGATTTAAACCGAACAAGTTGAGAGTATATTTAGAATTCTTTATGAGAAATAGGAGATGTATTTTTTTAAGTTTGAAGAAGGAGCGAGGCCAAGACCTGCGAGGTTAACCTAGGGATGTTGTTTATGCTGAAGTGTCGCGCCTGCATTCGAAGATGCCACCAAAAATCATTGCAATACGTTTAAGAATAATTTTTACTGAATAGTCACTAGGAATTTTCCACAGCAAAACAACCTAATCTGTACTAAAAATGAAATTTACCTTTTAAAAATAGAAAAAATACTGGTAGGCTTTTAGTGGGAAGAATTTGTACTATGTATATTGCTAAAGAGTAAGGGAATTAAATGAGAAAAACTTTGATTGGTTTTCCTGACTAACATGTGAAGTTCATGAAATAAAATTTATTTCAAGAATAATCTACCAAAATTTAGAGTTATGTAAAAGTTTCATCTTTGAGATGAAATTGAACTCTTAAGTAAGAAAGTAAAACAAAAAGCTATTTATTCCATTAGACGTAACATAGAATAGAGAACAAAAAAGTTAATTACCTCCTTCTTGGTAAGGGAGAAAGGTAATCATGACGTGGATTAGTTCGTAACTCGATATAAGCACATGAACTGATTTATCGAACTACTTTTCATGCATACATCGAAATACACTACATCGGTATAATTAAAAGGATATAAAATGTTAAAAGAATGTTTAAAAGGATGTTTAAAAGGTTAACACCATATTTTTACATTTAGGTATTATAAGGATAGCCTCAACTTAAGAATGCAAAATGAAGTTTACATTGTTTACCCAAAGCAGTGCGAACCATTTCAAAATGAACAAGGAAAGTACACATTTAATTATTAAGAAAAATTATCTGTTCTAGCAAGATGCTCGCAAGATGGAAAAATCAAGAGGAAAGGACAAGTCGTCAGTCAGATCATTTGAAAAAGGTCTTATAAAATATGAAAAATAAACTACTAAAAAAACAAACTTCTTGCTGCACATCACTCAGCCGTGATCAAAGGCAGGAGTTCATAAACATTATAAGGAGTTGATACTTTTCCAGCCATGTCACGATCACATAGCAAATAAAGTAAAGTTATATGGATTATCTTTTACTTTTAATTGATAATAATATAATTTAGTATACCTAACATAGGTGGAATGACATCGAATTTTTTGAAGAGTTGGTGAAGAGAGAAGTCTTTGGAAGGCTCGGTCAAAATAAAGAGATCTAAATTAATAAATTACCGTTAAACATTTTCTAACTTAAGATCATTTTGGAAAATTTGCGATGATTCGTTTTATGGCAAAGAAATAAATAAATCCCACTAATTACTGTTCGCCAGGTTGGACGATATTGAATAAATACGCTACAAATACGCTGATGTGAATTCAAGGAATCGCTTTACACAAAGTTCCGTCATAGCGAGTAGAGATTAAGCCACTATGAAATTGAAAATCTTTCATGGAAAAAACTTTGCACACTTCTACCAAAACATTTTCATGGCCAACGTACTGCACACTGAATTATTTACGCCCCTGAGGCAGGTCACGTGGTGCTTTGTAGATATTGATGCTTAAATTTGTGCCATATTCTTTTCCATTTTTTCCATGTCACCTTGCTCATCTGCCATTGTCAATACATCCATCATGCATCGTTTTCTGTACCTTCAGTTAAACTTCTTCCTCAATTTGTTTTTATCACCTTTTTCTCCATTAAACAATCCATGGAAATCTGTTTGATATGCTCATAGAGTTGTAATCTCAGTGTTTATCACATACACTTTGCTCTTTCACATCTTGAAGAACTGGAAAGTTAGGTACATAATTCTTTTAATTTTCCTTCATAATTATCTGCTATCATAAAGAAATCGACGGTTTCAGGCTTAACTATGTGGAACGTATTCATTACGGAGAGAAAAATTATACACTTTGTGAATTCCACTTGATATTTAATCGTACGACCCGGCTTTCAATGCATCGTATCATCTTAAGGTACATTTTCAAAAATTTCACTCAAACCAATATGTAGATATATATTTGAGTGAAATGTTTGAAATTGTACCTTAAGATGATACGATGCATTGAAACCCGGGTGGTAAGATTAAATATCAAGTGGAATTCACAAAGTGTATAATTATTTTCTCCGTTCTATCATAAAGTTTGTATTGCTTCCAATATTATTTTATGCCAATTTCCCCAATGCCAGTAACATTGAGACGTGCTGTGGTTTGCCACTAGATTTTTCTTCCTGTAGATAGGCTCTTTTGCACATGTGATTTCCAAATTCATGGAGCTTAATATTTTCTATTCAATGTATATCTGGTTCTCAAAAACTTCATCTCGCATAACCCATAATCTTGCTTTGCATATTATTATAATTGAAATCTTCACTCCTGCAGTTTTTATTTAAACCAATGCTCTCTCTCTCTCTCTGACGGCTTTTTTTAATTAGCACATCAGTTTATTCGAGCCTTCTTATAAATTCTATCCACGTGCATCGGCTCACCTTTACGCATTTTTGGCTGATGCCAGTTGGAATTGGCTATAGAACTATCATATACTGATGATTTAATTAGCTTATTGAACATAATTTTATGCACCAACGTTACCAAACGGCGGTCACTAATTACAATGCCTTTTAATGAGCTATCCAGCTCCAGTAATTTTATACATCTTGATATATTTTTTCTACCTCAACACACGACTCTCGCATATATTCTAGGGAAGTGGTTCATAAACACAATCAATAAAAAAGTAAACACATAGATGGAAACATTTATAAGCTTGCATTATGTTTTGTTTCCTTTTACTTCTTCCAATGCCTTTTCTTATGATGGCATTCTATTCCCCGTCAGTGATCATTTTGTCATTTACATATATCTTTCCCTCGAGTCCCTAGTTGTCTGCCTCTTTATAGTTCTTTCTTGTCGTAGTCAATCGTGTTGCATCCATCGTAGAAATGTAAACTGGTACCTGTATGTAGTTCATAAGCCTTTTTAGGTATATGACCCTGGCTCTATCATATATATGCAACGATGGAAACCCTTCACTCGCTTTGCATTGGTACACTATTCGAATCTATTTCGGAGTAATGCATGCAGTCCTGAATTTCCGAACGCGCATCCCCTTTTCGTGATCCTGTAGTTTCCTCAATAACGGCGGCTTTCTTTTGGTTACTACCCATCAACAATGTCTTCCATATGTATATAATAAAGAAGAAATGTTCACCGATGTGAATAAAACACTAATTTGAAGATAAGACTCACCAGAAACTAATATTTTTGTTCTCAGTTTTTTGTGACTGTCTTAACCTTAAAATAAATGTATGTGTGTGTGTATATATATATATATATATTTATGTATATATATGTGTGTGTGTGTGTATATACATATATATACATACACACACACGTACATACATGCATAATTTTCCATAGTAATATCTCACCACACTTCTACTTTCAGATTTTACATTTTATTTTCAGCGTACAAAGCGACATACGAGCTCGTACTACTACAGTTCCCAATAAATTAATTGCTTGCAATTGACTAATGTGGATTCCTTACTCGGCTAGGTCCTTCTTGGAAGAAATGGATGATTTGATAACTACAATTGCGATCTACAGCTTTAACATGTGAAGGATTACCGTTACTCTCTCCCCAAGTTCATTGAAGATTTACATGTAGGCATCAATCTCCAACATACTTCTCTCTTTAGTTGATTGTTATCTATCTTGCTCATGGATAGACTTAAAAGCCCTTTGACTTCCAGCGATCATTGTTTTAAGACTACTCATTTATCGTTTTTTTCTCTATCAACCACAGTGAGTTCGGTTTAGAATCCGCAACTATATGGAAGAGAATAATAGCAGCAGCAAAGATTTATAAGTAATGCAGATGTTGGGCTATCGAAGAACTATGGTAATAATTTCATATGGCGAAAGAAGGAATTTCTTGAAATGAAGGTGAGGGATTAGTCAATGGAATCTAACTGTTCGAAAAAGAGAGAAAATAGTAGGGGTGGCGTCCAGTGGCACACAATGGTTTTCCGAATGATTTAGTTGAAGGGACAATACGCAGGAACAACTGAATACCAAGGTGATGGATATATTATTGAAGGAAGTAATATTATATTAGCCATTTAGCGATGAAGAAGTGAAAGGACCATCAGGGAATAGAAATTAATAGATGGGTGTAAAAATCATTCGTCGTACATTATCGGCGGTCGTATGCTATCCTATGATTTTAAAAGTGCGCGCATCTTTTCATTGATGCAATTGATGGCTTCGGCTGTAACTTTGTGGAATTGCTTCATAATGAAAGATAAAATCACTTGATTATCCACAGAAATGTATTTCACGGTACGACCAGGGTTTCGTTGCGTCTCAACATAATTAGGTCCACCTGATTATGTTGCGACGCAGCGAGACCCGGGCCGCACCGTGAAATACATTTCTGTGGAAAACCAAGTGACTTAATCTATCATATTGAAACGTAACGGAGAAATGGGAGCATAAATTGCACTTAATTTTTGTAAAAACCTTGCTCCCAACATAACTACCTACATGCGATTCAGGTTATGTGTTTCTGAACTTATTTCAGGAAAATTACAAATTTTTGATCTTTTATTTCATTAGAAACTATTAAAATTTAAATATGTCCCAGTAAATTTTGTGGGCGGAAATTATTCGATCACGACATTTTACATATTTCAATGTGAATTGCAACTATAGCTATGTTATTATATTTGCCCTAGACATGCCATATTTTGATTTTTTCATTGTATTCATTATTTAAATTCATTCTATGTGGCTCTGCTCCGCCTCAAGTTGCTCTATAGGCCTGCCTCAGGCTGCCCAAAAGTATCCTCCTACTCGCTGCCCTTCAACACTGGTATCATGTCGTAAACTATTTCTCTTCACGGGGAAAAGTAGGTACCTACTCATTATTCTATTCTCAACCTCAAAAAACAATGTTGATCAGTTTTATGCTATGCGTTCCATTTAACCACATTCATAGCATGCTTGGGTTTTAGAACCCTTTCAGCGCAATCAAGTTGATTTCTTTTAAAGAAATGCGTGAAGTAAAGCTAGAATGGTAATGCCATTCCAAGAGGACATGTGCGAGTATTGCCGACTTATGTCCAATCCTTATGTTTTGCGGGAAACTCCAGTTAGCCCTCTATTCGTCCATATTCCGCATCCCCGCTTTCTCCACGTCCCTCCCCCTCACTCCCGCCGCCTCACTATTTCCCTTACCACCCCTTGCCCCTCCCATGCAGTTCCTCATCCATTCCCGTTCAACAACAACCACCACACCGGTCTCCGCACTCTCCCCGCTGTCCCTCTCTCTCCTCGTTTCCTCCCTCCTCCCGCGCACGCAAGGGTCCATCTTGAGAGCGTGAGCACGTTGTGAGCCACGTCCACTTCTCCTCCCTCGGATGGGGTTATTTTTCGCGACCAGCGCGCCACGGCACGGTTTTAATTCCGCCCCGATCGAATAGCGGCGCTTGCGCCCGTTCTCTCGGCGCTCTCCCCCGTCATCGTCCATTCACCTATTTCAATCTCGTCATATCCTCTTTCTATTATCGTCTCCGGTTGGCTGTTGATTTTTCCGCAATTATTCCACTGTCCCCCTTCTAAAAGTGATCGCGGAAATAATTTCACCGCCCATGTCATTTTTTTTTAACCCGCTTCGATGTCCCCGAGGATTTCCGGTTGCTTTCGTTCGACCTGCTATAGCAATTCACTCCTTCGAAAAGAAAATTCAACGGTCCCGGGTCGGGTGGGATTCGGGTTTCCACGGTGGGGATGAAGTGGGGGGGAGAGAGGATGATTGCGTGAGAATCGAAACGCAGTACAATCGAAAATCACCGCTCAAATCTCGGCTCAAAACAACCCTAGGAAATAACGCGCGGTGCAGCAGAAGCCAAAAAAAAAAACCAATCTTTTCATGTGACCTGAAGTCCTTGAACTTCGTGGAGGGCAAATGAGGAGCAGTCGGTTACGCGGTGGCGATATAGGCTTTCGAAAAATCCCCGAGTTTGAATTAGCCCTAATATCGCTTGTATTCGGCCTCAAAAAAAAAAAAAATCCCCGAACGTGCGAAATGGCTTCTCGTCCTCCCGTTACCTCGCCGGGGGTGCAAATTTTTTTGCGGGAAAAAAATTTTACTCCCCGTATATCCATATTAAAAAAATACAACTTTAATCAAGCAAAGCCTAATTAATGATGTGCAGGCATTCACTCAATACCTACCTGTTGAACGGTGTTTCCGCGGCCGATATACAGACTCACGGGTAATCATCGTGTTGATTCAACGAGTGGCCCGCGATTGGATCGACCCGAAATGACAAATATTAGGGCACTGTAACGTGTGGAAATCGGGCACACCCGACCGCAGTGAAAACAATAAGTACTTCAAACTTTAAGTGGCCTTCTAGAATTTAGAGAGGACCCCTAGTCCTTATGTCTACTAGGGGCTTAATCGTCTGTGGTTTGTGCATCAGAAATTAAACTTGACTTTTGCTATTCATTAGGTAGTAAATGCTATTTTTACTGTGAAAATTATGCCTACTTGCCACTTAAAAGGTCCAATTTGTGATGAGTCAAAAGGGAAAGTTTCTTTTTCGAAACATTGAGGATGATTTAAAATATTATGTTTAAGAAGTTACAGCAGATTCCATTTCAGTAATTTTTGTGTGCTGCGCGGGTCCGTGAGACCTACGTACAAAAATAGGCCCATGGTGTGTCATTTTATGGTTATGAAACAAATGTAATTCATCATTCGATCAAAAACGTCCGTTATATATTGCCATCTAGCTCAATTTATTTCCTTACTTATTTATATCATTAAATTGAAATTAAGAGGAGAATGGCATAGGTTATCGATTGAGAAACAAATTAAAGAAATTAAACCATTGGTTCCCTAATGAACTTTAGAAGTAAGTATTTATGTTACCCACAGGTTCCCAAAAGTTTTAGGAATCATTTTTTTTAAGGCCACCGAAAATAGGTCAATTATTCATTGCAACATATAGGTATGTAGTATTTTAATTTACCGACGATTATGCTCGCTGGCTGTCGTTAACTCAACCGTCGAGTCGATGCTAAGGAATAGATATCCCGGAGTACCGAACTGTATTACTCCCTCCCCAATTCCCGAATTAAATTACATTAGAGTCTGACGCGATGAAACCTTTTCTATTCACGTCCACGCCGCGGATACTTGATTGATTTCCTATCGCGCTCCCTCGCCGCCAGCGAAATTGATCTATCTTCCTGCCGTCCGTTTTCAGACTTAGCCCAAGATCAAATTTTGCACCGCTTCCCTCGCGTGTGCTTCTGCTTCGATAGATAATCCTTTGAAACGGCGAGCGGAGGATGGGAAGAGAGATAGAGAGAGAGGGAGAGAGAGGAAGAGTGGAAAGGGGCTGAGGATAGAAACAGAGAAAAGAATTGGGAGGAGGTGGGAGGTTTGGAGAGGCGGGAGAGATTGGGGTGCGGGGGGTTGAGAGGGTAATGCCTGCTTACGATGCGGCGAGCATCCAGCGAACGGAGCGCTTAGGAGCACCGGGATGCGTCATCAATCATTACGTCCACATGTAATCGGCCGGGTCCCAATGCGACGATGTCCCGGCGCTGGTCACTTAAGCCCTCCCAACCCTTTGCTTCTCTGCCTTCGGAGACCCCGCGTTCGAAGCCCCTCGAAGCCCCGTTTGGGGGGGGGGGAAGCACGGGCTCTCTGCGATTTTGTTCATCGTCAGAAAATTTTTTGCGCAAATATGAATCGCTGGCCATGGTGTAAACTCGAAATAAAAAAATGCTAAGGTATCGTACCTCGGAGTAAATCTTCCTGTCTTTAATTGTTCCAATATCTGGGTTCAACGTGGACGGGATGGCGGTTGGTTTACTTACGCTATCATGGGAGTCTAAACCGCAGGTGGCATTGTTGAAAATCTATCTGCGAATGGATGCATTTGGATATGGTTGCGTAATGTCATTTCCGTCGTTGGTCTATAATTTACGAGTTTTTCGAAACTCGTGCGATGCGCTTCGACGTCGTTTATTAAATCCATGAAGAACAAAAAATCACGCCTGCATCACAAAAGTAGAGGCATGAATGCTCAAAGTAGAGTGAATTCTTTTTTGGCTGAGCTTAAGCCCACAATGCTTTTTTTGAATGAAAAATTATTATCAAAGGTTAAGAAACGGGGCCAGTGGTACATTAATAGAAATATTTTGGTTTAATTTTTTTTCGGCATAGTGAATTCTCGATCCCACGTCTTAACTGGCTTCAAGTGGATATCTAAGAATCGAACGTTTTACGCTAAAAATTGCTTCGTGTGACAGCGGAGATACATGTAGTGAAGTTCTTTAAACATATCATCCCAATTTTTCTGATTAATTTATATCATGCGTGTGCTTTTTGAGACTTTTATTGTGAGGGTATTAAAAATAAAATTTCCATATGGTTCAGTAGATATTAATATCAGCATGATGAAAGATTAAATTTAAATTAATAAAAGCTAAAAAAAATTCTTATGTGTCGTTTGCACAGAGAAAACATAATGAGGTACTCTACTAATTCTATTGTTAGCTGTTTAATTTCATTCTCTGTTATAATCAATATGTAGCTAGTAGGTACATCATTTTGTGGCTATAACATTTTTTACCGCTCTGCCTTTCTACTTTCCAAATTACAAGAATTAAATCAACCCTGTGTTGTTAATGTGGTGACGATTGGTAAAATATTTCTATCTAATTATTTTCAATAATTATTTATTTCTATTCTATTAATTATTAATTATTTATAATAATTAATTATTTCAATTAATTTTTTCATTTTTCCTTTATTCTTGAGTTCAAATTAATCCATCATTTTAAATAGATTTTTGAAGGAAATTTTTTTCTACGATTTATACCTTACATATATTTTTGTAAAAAAACCTGGTTTTTTCATTTAGTTAGGTCAATATAATTATATATATTGGAAGTGTAACAAGTGAAGATTTTCACTTTTAATCATTGCAATCTCTTAAACATGGAGATGCGGATCCGATGCCCTAAATACAGTGCTTACTCCAATTTAAAGACGTTCTGTTAATTTTTGACAAAAGTAGCTGCTATAAATAAATTCGTTTAAAATGATTATTTGCTTTGAACATTTTTTTGTTAATCCTACCACTGATTCTTCTTACATAGGTGATATAAAATATACATATGAGGCATTGACTGCCATCCCGGCAGTTAAATTGAAGCAGGAAGAAAACTTCCACCTGTTACCCACGGATCAATAACCCGTAGTTCTAAAGACAGTGTTTCATTTAACTAAAAATTATTCATTCACGCTCGGTGACTATAGAATAATTTATACAAAATATAATTACATTAAATGCTGTAAAATATACTCTTTTGCTAAAATTATAGATTTATGGGTAATGCCAACATCCCGTTTAAAGTATACTTCGTTGGAAGTTTGTAGTTTAAATGGAATACTTCTTTGACAAGAGTATACTTCCGTCAAATTTTTAAACCAATGTCGTTAGCGTTCTCAAAGATTGTAGTTCCAATCATTCTTTATTATTAAAAAAATTAATAGTTCATCTGAATATGCTTTCCGTCACAATTGACCACTACCGTCCATACAAGCGCTTCCATTCAATTCTTTAGCTAAGAATTCTTTTGTATATTTTTCTGATGAACTCATGGCCGTAAAAACTATGTTAAACTATACACCTCAATGAAATTAGGTTAAAGGATCAGGGGTATCACATTGAACTATAAAATTAATCTTTTCTTTCGTTTTTTCAGGTTAAGGATATTTTTTAATATTGGATTTTATTTTAAACCAAAATTCCGTAGCATGTCTTAAAGTTAATTTAGATGACCCCCTAATAGCACTATATCTAGTGTGTCCCCGTTATAATGTGTGGATTAAAAATATTCTCTACCATTAGTAGTGGAGTGAATCGAATACTCATGTGTACACGCTCTTAAACTAACTTTCTTTTTATGAGAATAGATTGTGTGCATTGTTTAGGAATCTCTCGTTACAGTGTAAATACTATTTTTATATAAGCTTCATTTTATTAAGTACTGGATCATTGGCCCTGCTTCTACTTGATTTAAAAGCCCTGGTACGTAATTTGAACCCTCCGAGTATCTAGTTGATTTAAAAAAATCTAATTTCCCATTCGACTAACGGGTTCTATTCCCTCGTTTGAACTGGTGCGGCCAACGCGGGGACTGCGTTGTGAAGTGCAGAAGCCACCTGTGACCTTAGCCCTCAGACCACTCATTTTTTACTCTCAAGCTTTAGCTGCCTAAAATGATGAATCAATCACCGATCAAAACCGTGAATTCATAGACACAATTATGGTCACTTTACAAATATTTTAGTTGGATTTTTAGATAATATTATCCTAAAGATATACAATTTTTTTTTATAAAATATTTCATTTTCCATGGTCCCACAAAGCTTGATTTTTGCAGTAAATTTTACCCAGACGTAAAAATAAAATGGAGAGATCTAGCGTTAACTAGTGTGGTCTAGTGTAGTGATCTAGTTCAATGGTTTGTATTAAGCATGTATTTGCCCAAAATGTGCTACATAGTGTTACGAAAAAGGAACACACAGATTATCAAATGTTCAACTGTGAGCATCTTTTCCAACTAAATATTGATACACCATTAAATTATAAAACCACTTCAATAAAATTTCGCACATATATATCTATAGTGCTGATAACGAAAATAGAGATTACCTATATTTTAACTAGTGGCGATGGATTTCATAGAAAGTAAAAGAATTGAATAAAGTTTATCAGATACTTATTTCGAGAATAGAAGTAGACTGAAATTATCTCACGGTAGAGGCTACAGGACAACACATAGTTACCTATAATCAGATGGCATAATTTGGAATATGATATTATTTTTAATGGTGACCTATGACAGAGATAGAGTGACGCGAAGCTGGAGATATGAAGAATGTAAAGGCAAAGTAGAGAGGGGATGGAAGGGAAAGTTGGAATCACTAAGGATGCCCCTCGCCTGCCATGTGACTGAAATTTGAAAATTGGCTGGATAATTCAAATCGAAACGTTTGTCTTGAGCTGGGCCGAAATTATTTCTTGTGGCTTATTTAACTTTCAAGGAAAATTCTATGATAAGCAAAATGTTATTAAATAGACCAACAGGTGACTTGTAAAACGTGTAAAAATCAATAAGGAAGCATCCTGGTCTAAATTCGAAAATGTAGGTGGTAATTACAATTTATTGATTTGTATCGAAATTTTAGAAGAAAAAAATATTCCCTTTATACAATAAATGAGGATGTGGTAGTCCAGTTGTTAGAGCACTGAAATACTGACCGCAGGGCCGGGGTTCGGATCCGGGTGACGCCTCTTGGCCTCCTCAGCTTCACCCAAGCTGCGTACCATTTTTCGGGTACGAGGCCATCCTGAGAATACACAGACGGTACAGGGAAAGGAACTGACCACCCTACTCTAAAGTGTGAATTTCACACGCCGTTGGACCTAGTATCCCCGCCTACCAAACCGACCTTCGGGTTGATTACTGTGATGAATGACACTGTAAATGCATTAATTTATTTAATAGAATTGATAGATAATGGTAATTATAATACAAATTAATATTAATTATGGCTAATACATGTGGGTAGATACAGCCACAAAGATTATTTATGCTTCCTTCTTTATTCCATCTATTAGTTTATATTTGAAAAATACATATACTGCTCAGTAGTATTTTTCATATGATAAGTGTTAGTGACCGAATTGCCTTGAAAATTTACAAGTACCTCCTTGGGTATTTAAAATGCTATGGAGCTATTAGCTCGGAGAATGGGAAGATATGCCTTTTGAAGTATTAAAAAAAACTTATGCTACCTTGGTGAAAGGCCTGGCTTCGGTTGAACCCATTTGGGCTGAAGGGTCATATTTATACATTATGACGAATGCTTTCGAGAAAGCGGTGAGCATAATGAAATGATGACTTCTCCAAATGAGAATGGGACCGTGTTGAAAAATGGCCTACCTACTCTTTCGTGTTCGCTGTGGGAAAGTCGAAGTGGAGTTCCGGAAAAAGAAGTCTTTTTGCCGCGGATCTCACGAGCAGATCCCTAGCCAAATGGTCAAGCTGAATGAAGCAGGCAACTCCTTATATTTGGGACACCGCGGCGGAGGCGACGTTGGCCTAAACCGGATTCATTTTTTCAAATCATCACGTCGGCGGCGCGGTTTGAGGTGCATACACACACACACACACACGCTCAGTTCTAGACGAGCGATTCCACGTTGGAGTCGCAGACGCGGCGGAAAACCACGGCCAGCGAACTCGTCGGAAAAGCGTAATAAACCAGATAATACACCCCATCCCACTCGCGGCGGAAAAAAAATCTCGAATTTCGTACCTCACCCCACTCGCCTCCATCCATCGGAAACTACTTGGTCCCACCACACCCCGGAAAGCAGTAACGCACCTATTTTCCTCCCCCTCCCCACCAAACCTACCCCCCTTCCCCCGACGACCAACACCAGTGCTACCCGCCGGTCCTCTTCGACATGTCGAGTTTTTGACGAACCGACCAATGATTCCCGTCCCTAGACGACAAGCTGGCTTTCGTCTGCCGCGTCACGGAGAGCGTTCGGGGTTGTCGACAGGGTCGCGGGAGACTCCTACGCTCGGGTCAAGTCACACTCCGGACGACTCCGGAAGGAAATGGAAACGGAATGACTCAGGGCCCTTTCCAATTCAGTCCCCGCCACGTGATTCGCGTGACGGGACGATGCACGGATTCGAGGGGCGGGTTGACGAAGGGGCGTGGGGGAGGCTGGGCTCATGTTGGTAAACGATTGACGGGCGATGTTGCCAAGATTTCTCCGTAGAATGGCTTTAAATCCATTTATTCCC
>LYUA01000014.1:205660-215731 GCA_002093875.1 Calopteryx splendens
GTGGGTGAGAATTTCGAGGAAGTTAGAAGAGGGGTCGTGGCGAGGTGCGCGGCTTACGTTGAGTGTGAGGCGGGCTTAAGGGGCGGCCGGCTTGGGAGGTCGGAAATGAAGGGAGGAGGGGGGGGAGGAGTGAGAGAGGGGGTGGAGCGGCAGCGGAAAAGGTGTGGTGTACGGAAATTAGATGATGAAAGGAGAACACTGTGTAACAAAATTTGAGGTCGAAGGAAAGACTGTCCTAATTAAATGAAAAGTAATAGGGTAAAAGGCATAGTACATTTTATACTAAAAAAGGGTTTAACATGCCTCTCAATAATAAAGCATTCCCCACCGAAAAAATAAGGCGTTGAGAATTGTTCAAAATATGTGAGTCTATTACATATTCACCTTCGTTGAATCCATTTCCTTATCTCCGATTACTCGAATCGTCTTCTTTTGCGAATATCTCGTATTTATGTTCACGTCTGTGCTTTACTGAACTTGGTTTGTCCTTGGTGCATTGGATGTTTTTTTTATAAATTGACCGTATGGTCACTAAGTTATCATTAGTACAGTTCTACTGTGTTATAGGTACTCTATTGGCAATATATTATCTTCACAATCAATTGATAATTCTATGTACAGTTTTTTTAACTTTCTTCTCCGTTACTATTCTTTACAAGATTTATTTGTAACCCACTGATATGTATACTTTTATCCTTATTCCAGCCTAAGAGTAGATAGGTGTTTCATCCACTAAAATATCATAAATGAATCCATTTTTTAACCAAAAATATGTATTTGTTTTACCAATAACTGGGGTTTTTTAACCAATGGTCGTCCAATGCACCAATTGGGAGACCTGTAAGATGTGCTTCTGGGAATGTTACTCTTAGCCTTGCATTGAAATTTGTTTTGTTAATTTTGTCAGTCATGGCATTCCGGCTTTGAATAGTATCGGTACTTTGTATCTAATATTTTACAAATTTATTTCATGCGAGACATGCATAATTTAACATACCTACTCAAGACTTTTTACATGATTTTTTGTATTAAATCAGAATAACTGCTACTGAACAGCTTTTGTTTAGATCCAATCTCTCCAATTATTTTCCTAATTATGTCTTTAATGCAGCCAAACCTCTTATATTTCTTTCCATAGCCACTCAATTTATCAATATATCTCCAAGTCTAAAGATATATTACCTATGTGAGGCCCGCAATCCCCTGTTATTCCTAATCCTGTCTTTCTTGGAACCACCTCTTAGAATATGGTATTCGTTTCATTCTTAATTTCTCATAATATGTACTCTCCACTTCTAAAATTACATGATTTATAAAATTATTAGTACCCTAATACTTTTGGATTTCGTAAAATCCTTGTTTGTTGGAAATATATTTTGAATCTATAGGTGCAGTTACCTATATGTGTATTAGAAATAAATTCAATTAGAAAACTTTATTTAACATACCTTGTGGGTTTTATATTATCTTCTTAATAGTTATTAATAACTTTGGTTAAATTTTTTCTATCCGTCATTTTTTCGTATTCCTCTCATCCAGTTTAGGCAGTGTTTAATATTAAATAACGGGTATAATCGGTCAAGCGAAAAATATAAAAAATCATTAATATTCCTTCATGCAAACATTAAACTAGAGGATTGATTTCTATCATTTATTAAAACTCTTGTTTTGATGATACCGTTGCAATTTCTATGTTTATTTTGGTGTTTTTGTCGCGCAAGACAATAACCATTACCAACCTTAATTATTGACGTTTTTACAAGCCGTCATTCCCACGGTAAAATATTAATTAATATACAATTCCTTTAGTTCACTTCTTAAATAGTCTCTCGAACTATAATTCAAAACTTCAATTACCTATTTATCAAGTCAATATGCCTTCCTTCCATTCGATCTCATAGGTCCAACCCAATAACTTTTTTTCACCGCTCGATATAATTTTCAACTGTTCATAAGCTGTGCACTTAACCACTTCCAGAGAAAAGTTCCAACTATCATTCTCCATACTTCGTGCATAAGTAATAATTCAATCCTATTTCCTGTAAATATTAAACAACTATTTGGTAGATCTTACGATGAATGTAGAATTCTTTGTTATGTCCATAAACATTTAAGAGTACCTATGTATCGACGCAGTTTTGGCTTAATGGCCATTTTCAGAAAGAAGTTTTGGTATCATATGCGGTAGATAAATCACCATATAAAAATGCTTACATTTAAAAGTAGAAATAATCAATCCGGTTGATGTTCACCCAACTAATGTTGAAGACAACCTATCCAACCTGCTGCTGCCAACGGCTGCTCTTTTGAAGTAAATCCACAAATCAGAAAAATCTCTTTGTTCTTTCTATATGTGATATCAATTACTCTCTTTTTCAATGAATATCTAATGGTGGCAAATACACTCCTTCACAGTATACATGGACTCACTGTGAAATTTGATTAATTTTCCGCTGAACCTGACACCACTAATTTGGTTACCTATAAGAATATATGAGAACACGGAGTTTGCTGAATGGTTGAATAGATTTAGGGCTGTGCGCGGTAGCTTGGGTATTTTCTCCCCACCCAGAGGTCCCGGACTTGAATCCGCTGCGGTGGGAAAGGTTTCTTCAGTGCTATTTGGATCCCTGCGTGAGTTCTTCTTGTGGATATCCTACTTCTACCATGGAATAAAGAGCTTCGGAGGGAAAGAGGTTTTGATATTATCAACTCAGTTTTGTGCTCAGGACGCTAATCCATTTCTCTATTCTCATATTACCTACTTAGCTACTTAGTTACCTACCTGTTGTTTCAAAAAGGAGGTAGACAAGGATAGTGAGTAGAAGAATTCCAATCAGGGATATTTTTTGGAAAGAGAATTGATTTTCTAGGGAACTACAGAATAGAGAATGCTGAAATAAAGGAAGTGTGACTTTCGGGAATTGCATAATGCTGATGGTACGATTGATACAAGCAAGAAGATTGATGGAAAGTAAATAACCGTGGTCATTATCAAGGAAAAAATTCATTAAATGTATAATGAAAATCAATCCTGCCTAACCAATCCACCCACATGAAAATCACAGGGTGAATTTTTTTTGGGAGAAAATGCATTAATTGCGGATAAGGTACCATTGCTGCAGTGACGAGTTCGTACATTCTTAGATTTTTGGCCAAAGTTTATGGGCATGAGTCCTTGCAACATTAAATGTTCGTTTATTTGGATACTCAATGTGTACAACAAAAGAGAATTTTAGTTTTGAAAATAGTTCAATTCCTTTTCCTGCGTATTGAGCTCAAATTACGTTTCCTTTTGAGGGATCCAGAAGATATGAGGTATTTTGTATAGTGAATTTTCTCGCTTATGCTAGCACAGCAGCGGGCGACTCCGATAAAAGTTACTGTTTGTTTCTTTAAAATAAATTCTTTTGCTATTGCCGATTCACTGGTCTTTTGATTTTTTCTTTAATTATCGAACACGTTTAAAACTTTGGTAATGGAATGTCATCAACTGTAATTTTTTCGTGAGCGATATTTTTATGCTTCTCCATATATTTATTATTAAAATTTGAAGGTCAACATTTTAACGTCTATTATTGGTATTATAGTAGAAACTGTCCAATGAACTTCAGGAAAATTGAAAATTTCTATTCAATATCAATGAAAATGTTTTACTATTTTAAAGGACCATTTATACTATCGTAACGCCTGGCAAGTTGTCTATAAATAGAATAGTGAATCCGACGATGGATATTTTTAAAACGAGTTAAATAATTAATTAGGAAATTTCCAATTTGTATATCTTTTAAAAATCCTTCCTCCATGTGGGCCGGATTTCGTTTATGTTTTACTATTAATAAAATTATTAATGAATGGCAACTATATTAATATTTAATATTATAATGAATGATATAATAAGTGAAAGAATAGAAAAATTGTTTACATTACTCGGATAATTTGTGGAATTATATTGCAAATAATTCATTTAATATTCATTATCATTGCGTGATGATTACCTAAATTAGTAAAAGGATCGTATAAATATTATTATCGATGGTGTAATTTATAATTTTTTTGGAGGGTCACTCATGCCCAGGAGACGGAAACGTTTGGTTAAAAGAACAGCATAATTCTGTTTCACAATCCTAAAATTGAATAGCTTTAAGAAAAATTCTAGTACATTTTCCTGAATTTTGTTAATCACTTCTATTAGACGCATGATAAAGTAGACGTAAAGTGCCCCTTTATGAATGATGGCACTCATAAAAAATGTGTTCACCGGGTTAATCAAAAACTTTATGGAAATTGCTCTTTGTGATGAATGTCTTTCACCGCTGCAATATTGGTAAATGCTTTTTCATTATTGTTGCCATTGTCAAAATTCTTTGAAGTGTCCTGAGGGGAAAAGAGAAAAACTAAGATGGTCTGAATGCCAAGAAAGAAGAAGAGATACCATTTTATAGAAATACAATTCCATTATTAAAAATACCATCAGCAAACTAAATATTATCTCCTATTACTCAACCTATTAGGAATGTTCGGATTGTATTTGAAACCCCCTCAGCATATTATATCTTCCATCACTCAGTAAAATACTAAAGATAATTTCACAGTGTCTAGAAAGTAGAGAAGGTAAGTAAGGATTTTTTCTTAAGTAAGCAAAGCTGAAAAACATTTTGGTGGTTTCCACTTTCCTGTAAGACTTAATTCGCGTTCACTTATACCTACTTTCCAAATTATTTCTGACAGAAAAGTGATTTTGGTGAACGTGTGAGTTCATAGTTCATTAAAGCCGATACTATAAATTTAAATGTATAACCAAGCACTAATAGAGTGTTGTGGTGCGTGGCACTCGAGTGGAATGAGCGCTGCCCTTTTAACCGGAGGGTCCGGGTTCGATTTCGGGTGGTCCCTCTGGTCACCCTCAGCTTCACCCATGCGTAGTGATTTTCCGGGTACCTGGGAAATCGCAGGCAGCAAAGGGAAAGGATTTGGACCCTCTACATTTATGTGTAAATTTTACGCACGGTGTTGGGTGTTTGCTGCCTTCACCTATGAACCCGACCTTCGGGTTGATTACTTTGGTAGTTTGAAGCCCTAATAGAAGTACCGATAGTATCATTACTATGTCAGTCATCTTAAAAATGGTATGTTCCGATAACAATTACATATTGTTGATTGTTCTTAATCGTCCATAATGTCAGATGAAATAAATTTATAATGTCATTTGGTTTACAAAGAGACTAAAAGAAGTTAATAAGAAGTTGTTTTAGATCTCCGGAATATTTTTCCTCCAATTGCACGGGGTTTTATGCGTTTACAGAACTCTTAGAGGGACAGGATAATGACCTTCTCGAGACACTTAAATTAAATAGAGAATAGGTGTAATCGTTTTAATTTATTCATTAATTTTGAAAAACTTTCTACTTCATTTAAGTCTATTATTATTCTATATCATTCATTCCTCCTGCCATTTATCCAATTGATTTGGTGTCTGTTGATTGATCTGACTATTATTATATTAAAGAATCCAATTCAAAAACGCTTAGAAAATTCATAACTGATTGAATGGTTCATCCAAAAGGTTTGATGTCACGACCTATGAACTAATTTTAATGAATATGAATTAAAATTTTAACTTGGAACAAGAAACATGAGGAGCTGGATTGGAGGATATTCAGCCTTGTAATGCCAAGGGAAAGGCATAGCACAGCCGAAGTATTCCTGTTCACTATACGCCACCTTGAAGTTCGTCCCGCTAGTAGATTATGCAAGGATAGGAATGGCTTTAAATGCGTTCATTTAAATATTGAGAACCCAAATCCTTTTCGGTAAGAGATGAATGTAAGTTGGCGAAGAGGGTAGTTAAATGAGAAAGGAGGCGAAGGGAAGGCCTGGGGATTATGAGGACGACGCGAGAGGGAGTCTCTCCTCCCCCCCTCGCACCTCCAAATCCTTACTCCCCTAGTAGCACCCACCAATGAAATGACTTATCCCTCCGTCGCCCCTTGTTTTGATAAGTGTGACAAATAATCTTATCGGGTTAGATAATCTCCCGATCGAATTATTCCGTGTTTGTCTACATCGTTGGCAAAAAAAAAACAAGAAAAACGAAAGGAATTCGTGTGTGGAGGGACTTGGCACGAGAGGATTCGGGGTTCGAGGTGTGGTTTATCAGAGCTGATTTGACCGTAAAGTCGAATAAAGTTCCTCCGGTTGACGATGCGCCTTACTTTTACCCGTGCAATTCTATCGTTTTCGTAATGATTTAGGGTGATTACTTTGAGGGCTTATAAGATTTGACTGTTTTTCAACTAAGGAAAATGAGCTTAGCTAATGGTTTTTAGTGCGTCGGCCTATTACTGTTTCCTACCAGAATCCACCAATTCCTAATTTAAATCAATTCGCTTTATGCAATGGTGATTTGCACTGCACTGCTCAAGAATATAATGATAGATAAGAGATGCGTCAAGCGTATAGATACGACGAGTGTAGATAAGATGTGTAGATAAGTCTTAATGACAATACAGAATTTTACTTAATCACACAACCAAGAACGAAATGGAAAATATGCCAAATATAACCAGAAGACATCAAATTTTTGGGAGCTATTCTGTATAAATAAATTGGTTCATGTTGTGCAAACTGTTAAATCAACGTAGAGACATCACATAGTGGTAATAGGAATTAAAAGTTTCAATGAGATTATTTGATGATAAGTTTAAATTTTATTGATATAAATATTATGAGAACTAATAGACATATATCCAGCGTACAGAGTAATACCATAACTCTTTTGTTATTTTGAAGTATTGTTCGTTGAAAACTATTTACAAATTAAAATGAATAAAATGAGTTAATCAATTTAGTTTTTACGTAGTCCTCGTTGTCGTCCTTAAACGCAAAAAGAAGGGACTTCATTGCCCTTGTTCATCTTTGTGTTGATGTCTTGAAGAGGGATGAAATTTCATCATTTTTCACTTGATAATTATGACAGTAATTTTGTGTATATGTTACCAGCTCCTGATTTTATTACCCCCATGGCTTAATTAATTCTAAATTCTCTTTTTGGATTATTTTTATAATAAAACTTTTAAATGGTTTTATAAAATTTAAGGTTCTTTTAGCCTACGAGTAGAGATCATTTAAATGTCAAAACTGTGGAAAGATTTAGTAAAAAAGTTGGAAGAATGTTTCTACATGCGATGTAAGTGGTGGTAATTTTGTGTGTAAGGATTATGAAAATATAATGAAAATAGCAGTAGATCCTAGTGAAGGTCTTGAAAAAACCAATTCTCGGAAAATTAACAAATATTTAAGCCGTTTCGCTCTCGATAGATAAAGAGCAAACTGGTTATCTAATTTGAAGTTTGCTGATTAAAGCAAGAATCTATTTCCAACAACATATATTACAGGTGTTAAAGTAATTGAAAATTAAAATCGTACAAATTCTAGCCGTTGAATATGAATTCCCTGCATTTTAGTTCAGCCATTAGATTTTTAAAGAAGTATTAAGAAATGTCGAAGGGTTTTAATATCGATCTCTTTGAAATATATTTATGGGGAAAAGAAAATAGTTTTAATTGTTAAAAAGGTTTGAACTCACATAAACGAGAAAATTTTGAGACTTTGAGAATCAATTAAGAGGTAAACCATTTGGCTAGCTTGTAGACACTTACTGCTTAAACTTTTATAAGCCAACAAGTACTATTCAACTGCCAAATATTCTAAAATACTGGGTGGAGTCGATTCCTCTTCTGAATCACCTCTTGCATTTCAAAAAGAACATTGCTAAACTTACGGAGGAAATAAAGTAAATGCAGCTAATATTTTCGAAAAAAAGCTGGTCGTTTGGATTTTTTAATCAGCCAGCTCCTTTTAATTCTTTCTCTTGACTTTAAAAATCCCCGAAGGTATCCAAATCAACGAAGGTAACGCCACTAAAAAGTTATCAAAAAAAAACAAGTCACTTTACTTACCGAAACTTCATTTTCCAAAAGTTGGCATTGCTTATTCAGTTTACCTTTTAATTTTTTGGAGTCAATTCCGCCGCTCGATCTGATTTGCTGGGCCTTCCAGAAATTCACATTTTCAAAAAGGGCGCGTAATCTGATTTTGATTTTCGCTGGTCACTGTTCCAAATCGGTTCACTTAAGCGGCACCTCTCCTTCTCCTCCTCCCTCTTCCAGTGTCGAAAATTGTCCTTTTCTAACCCTTAACGTTGGCCCAAAAATCCTTTCCTTCTTCTCCCGGTCTTCTAATCCACTGAATTTCTATTCACTTCACTCCACTCCGTTCTCCACGCGCAATCACTCAATTCACTTTCTCTGTCATTCTCCAAGCCAAGCCTTACAAACCACCGTTCTGAGTAAAAGGCAGGTAAATGGTTCCGCCTAGTACGTTCCATGTCTTTATTATTTCTCTTCAATTCTTTCTTCCCCTTCTCCCCCTTTCCTTGGAGCGATTGTGTGGATACATCCACTTACATTGTAATACAAAGATTTCGGGGCAACATAGAGACGTAGACCTTGATCCGCAAGGTACGACACAAGTTTTGAATTATTAAAAAATTGGATTTCTATTCATGGAAAGGAACTTGATGTATTTGAGAGAAATTAGTATTTAAATTACTGTAAATAACACGTTCGTGGAATGAAATCTAAATTATTATTTCCATAGAGAAAAAACATCAAATAACAAAATGAAGGATTTCCAGAAAGAGGAGATAGTTAGCTACCCTCAGCAAAACTATTTTCTTTTAACTAGCGATTATTAAATCCTTCATCAAATTTCAATCTTTTTTTCTATAGTCATATCAGGAAATAATATATACCCATGCAGAAAATGTTTGGAATGGAATTGAAGTCGCGGTTATTTACTGTTTTATAATCCTAATTCGATCAAGGGAGGGTACGAAGGGTTAGTAGGAAAATGCGTTAAATGTTCCCTTCCCAATGTTTCTCCGTTTTATTTAATGTAAAATGCTTTCTTAAAGAATTTTTTTTATAATCTATTTTCATACTCTCTGAAATACTGCTACTTTTTTCTGATATGCTCACTTGTACCGTTTGGCGTCTACATTTAGTTAGTTGCTTGCTTAAATTAATTCCTGAGCTTTGGTGCTCTATATCTCTGAGTTGGTAAATATCCACGGTTTATATTTTCTGTTAAGAAAGTTTCAATTAAGCAAAAGGTCAATTTAATATTTTGATGAAATAAGTGTATTAAATTTTTATGCAAGGCATTATGCATAGGTATCTGATAGTTTATTTGTGGGCGTTAAATCCTCCGGAAAATCTATGCTTTTGTCAACATTTTACGAATTACGGAATGGAAAACTACCAAATGGAAATCATACCCATTTTAGTAGTTGGTATATTCATTCTTTCATTGCTTGTGCGCTGGCGATTTTCGGAGAAAAATATATCATTTAGATGTCACCTTAGGTGGAATATACGGTTTTTTGAATTTGAGTACGCACGTGAGTGACGTTCAAGGCCAAATTTCATATTTTCTGTATAAGAAGATGCACGGTGACATATTGAAGTAGGTATACCTAAATGAAAAATAGCTCAATTTCTATTTCATAGTTTATAAATGTTTAGAGGGGAAATTTTTACATGCCTACTTGAAAGTATTTTTTATGTGATGGCAATTAACTAGCTAACTACTTTGTTACAATAAACCGTAACTTTTCCAACAAAAAGGATAAACTATGAACTTTGTTTTCCGGCATCTTCAGTTCTCTCTGGGCTAAACCTTTCAACCGATCGGGAAAATAATTTCACCTCCTAATCAACCTTCCATATTGTGCCCTAAAGACATCAATTAAAATCAATTTTTAACGTTTTATTAACTCCCCTCAGCATTAAGTGGCGTTCTCTCCCGTTTCTTCAAGTCTCCCTCGAGCCTTCAAACACTTTCCCTTAATTCCAACCGCGTCTTCATTCCTGAATTCCGCGTCCTCGAAACTCTTCCCCACTCCCGTTCCCCCTCTCCGCATCTCAGTTCATCTTTCATCACCCACCCCGTCACAATTGATATTGACGTCCTCCCTTTCTCTCAATCTCTCTTTCGCGCCTCTCTCCC
>LYUA01000014.1:310255-333724 GCA_002093875.1 Calopteryx splendens
AGCAACTTTAAACACTAAGATGTTTAACTTTTTCAAAGAAACTGCGGGAAATGGTATTAACAGGTGTTATTACAAGTAACGCCAGTTTAAAAACATTCTGTACAAATTTTCCTTCTGTTTAATTTCTGCCATTATCTACTTATAAAATTTGAGTTTTATCTGTGACTCTTTATTCGCAAACTATGATAGACATAACCCTTACTTTATAATCATTGCTCAGATTATGGAATTTATGTAACAGACATCAATAAATATGTCTGTGCATATTTGAATTTACCCTATGGATTCAGGCTATAATAATGAGTACTGAGTAGTAGGTATGGTTATGAAAATAATACAATAACCTATTGTTTCCACATTTATATTTGAAAATATGTTATACACTAAGGTTTTGTGTTATTTACGTAGTGAAATAATTTCACAAATTTACGCCGGGCACATTCAATGTACAATGCTTGATATAACTCAAAAAGCTCTTTGCGGAACCTCGTAAAAACCTTGAAAATGGATGTACCTATTAATAACTAAATAAAAAGTATTAATAATAATTTCTACGATTAAACGTAAGAGAATATATGTTCCTAAATAATGAAGGAAAAATGCATTGCGGCATAATCCTATAGCAGCTGAAAGACCGTCCTTGTCGAATGGTCTCGGCGGCTCGGAGATGCTTTGATGTCAGGACCTTCTCCACTCCGTGACTGCTGAAAAAAAATGCGCCACGCCCGTGTGGAGAACTCGTCTGAGCACTAATTATCACGCTATTCAAGGACGAACAGTATAGTGGCTATGATGAAGTCTAAAATGACTAACCCCCTAAAAAAACTAAGTAGATATAATTTTCATTTTCTTCAATTAACATATTTCAATTTAATACCATTTTTTTCATAATCAGTTTCATTCGTTTTGCATTTCTCAATCGTCCAAACTTCCCCATTGGCTGTGAACTCTCCTCATTACAGGACACATCATTTTTGCACAAATTGTCAAGGTAAATGAATTTTTTGAGAAATTTTAATGTTTACTGGCATATAACACGTAATTTAGTAAGGTGGTATGGTGGTTGCCAGGTTACACATTTCAATTCTGAATTTGTTTCTACGGTGACGCACGCTATAATTCTAGTGTATTTCTCTTCCGATTCGCTGTCTCCGAGCTCTGTGTTATAGTTTGTATGCGTAGTACTGAAATCTGAATCAAATCTGAATTGGATAAATTAACGCTAAAATTTTTAAATATTTTATGAGAGACTGTTAAATACATCGTGGTAAATTTATCTGATAGTTAACAGGGCTTATGTATGAATGGTATGAGCTGAAAAGAGACAAAGGCTTCTTCAAAAATACAAAAAAAAGGTCCAGAAAGTGTGGTAATTGTAGTAGTAGTCTTAGTTCTTTATCTATTTTCGAAGCACTTTTAGGTAATCACAATTTCTCTTTCCCGATGTTGTAAGAGGGGAAATATAAATGGCGATTCTTTCGAATGACGTGGTAAAAGATTGGTCTCTCGTAGGGAATAACTTAATTATAGGTTATCCGCTTGTAAATTCCTTAATATGCAATATTCCTCAATAATATAATAGTTATAATGTGAAAAGGACATCCGGTCTTGGCTATTTACTGTAAGCTAATACCTTACAGTTAGTTACCTAATACCTAAACCTTCCAGTACATGGTGACATATCTACGGGAAACAAACAATTTTACTGGCAGCAGAAATAGTTTTAGTTCCCTTTTTATAGAAATTTATCTCATATTTAAAATATTTAGCTCAATATTTAATGAATACTCTAGAGTTGGAATGCCTGCTGCTTTTTTTAATAGTGTTTTTATTATTTAGTGGGTTACTTAATCTGACAGAAAACTATAGCTCAAAATAAAATTAATGTCCTATACCCGTAGTTTCTTTTAATGTTGCTATTTTTATTGTCTTTTGTGTAAAAAAATTTTTTTCAGGATTTTCTCTATTTCCTTAAGATTAGCCATTGATTGTAGCCAAAATAGTTAGAAGAGTCTATTGAAATAATTTTCCAAAGCCAATTTAAATTATCGTCAGTAGCAAGACATAGGAAACCGTGTAGGTTATAGTTCATTTCGCCATATTTTTTTCTTTAATATCTTAGTTTATTGATCGTAATATATATTCTTTCTTTTCAATTTTTTTTATCATGATCATTCCGCGGTTTCATCTTCTCATATCTCTCTTCTTCATTCTCATTCAGCTCTAGTGAGTCATGTTCAGTATCTTCTCGTTATTCGTCTAGTAAGTTCTAAAGAATAAAAGGGCCTAAAAAAAGGCAAATTGTAATATAAATTCATTTCAAATTATCAATAAATCAAATCAATTAAAAGGACTAAATGACTATAATATTATCCCATCCATTCCTAAAAGGTCGACTCTGTTGGGTAAAACATTGTATTTCCTTGGGTAGGGATATTCAAAACTCTTGTCTGAGCACCCATTTTGTTAACATTTCAGCGTTGTAGACACACAATTGATAAGGTATTCTTATGAATCACCATGAGCATTTTATTCCATGAATCATCAAAATAATATAAAACTATTGTTTTCCTGATGGAAAGATGTCCCAAATGTGATGCAAAAAATTATAAAATGCATACTTATACAAAATAATGGTGGATATCAGATGGAATTCTTCATTCTCTATTTTTATTTTTCTCGCGTGCAATTTAGTTTAAATTGCCAGTACTTAAAAACGGTAGAAAATTCTTAAGTATTGCTCCAGTTTACGAGAAGTTTTTTATTTAGCTAATTTTCCACGCTAACTCAGAGGTGGATTCAGGCTCCAACGCACACCTTACTTCAGGTTGAGTGGTTCTCAGAAATTGGTCCACTTGGCATATAATAATTCTTCCCCTTGCGTCTACTAGGAAGGTTCATTATTCACTCATTGTGTATGTCTCGTCCGCTGACCAATTATACTTTTTTGCCTTAGTGACAAACAATGCACCGAACTCTATTTTGTTTTATTTTTTAGTGATTGTATAGATATTTTCTCTGATTCTAACAATAGTAACGATCTAGTCGCAATGAAGTTTTTTTTACATAACTCCCTCTTTGGTAGAAAATGGTATAAAAGTGCTTATTCGATTCAACCTGCTATAACAGAACTCGGAATGTAGTTTCAATTTCGTAGCTAAGGGAAAAGAGCTCGTACCACGAGCATTTTCCTGCAGTACACGCAGGAGAAGTAAGAATACCCATGAATGCTTATCGTTGATTTAAGATTTTCGCAGTAATGTGTTATCACTATATATTTTTTTAGAGTTCTCCTGTTTGGTACAGAGCATATTTACCATACACAACATTACGTTCCTGCTACCGCTACGTTCTCAGTAGGCTGAATGGGCGTTGAATTCTGCAAAACTGCTTAGTGCACATCGGAAACCCGAACAAATTATTTAGTGAAACCATGTATGCTATATTCTATCTATCTATCTATGCTTGCTACTACATGTATAGCTGTTCTCGAAACATAGATTATAACGGAAGATTCGCTATACTTACAGATACGTTAGGCGCATTAATAAAATGTTGTATCTGCGATTTGGAAAGTTTTGTAACTTTATAACAAATAACCGCAGTGGTAACCAAACAATAAAAAATACCAATTTCTGTAGCTTCTCAGTAATAACATAATCCCATATCACTCCGAAGTAGCGTGAAACATGCACACAAATGCAAGACAGTAACTATTCAATTCTAGTCTCTTCTGCACTCGAATAAATAGAGTAGATAGATAGATAAATAGAGACTTATAATCGGAGTACCTCATGATAGAAAATTATTTTCCTGCAAATAGTATAAAAAGACATAAGCATTCCATACACAACTTTGTGACCGGCCGGGAGTGTGTGGTGATGACATTTTATACTGTTTCATGCTTCTAAATTGATGGTGTGAATGTAAGGCCTACATGATCGCTATGGTTCCTCATTTCCTTCTGTAGATAACAGAAGTAACTAGTGTATACCTTGTACCTATATGATTATTGTCAAATTTATTAAAGTTTGACTTGCAATATACTGTTTTCCAGAATAAAAGCACAGTATTTGTTTAATACTGATGAGACTTTATTGGTGGTTATTCTTATGATTTGCGAAGTATAATTGAGTGGAAATGCATGGTGAAATGTATTTTCAATTTGTAGTGGACGCACTTGATTTTTCGTGTTATAACCGTAAAAATCTACTGTTGAATACTTTATAAAATGTACGCTACAGATTGATTCACAAGCTTGCTTAAATAAAGTCTAGAATTTAATCTTCACTGTGATCTTATCCACCTTGAATCGACTACACTGTAAAAAACCTTAAAATAATGGGCCAATGTATTTCGTATCACTGGTTTCTTTTCATTTGTTCGAAAATTGTGTGCCTATAACTTCTGGGAGGATGTAGGTACTAAAAATATGAAATAATGGTATACCTACCTACAATTTATAAAAGGTGCTATACTTTAAAATAACCTTTAGGGCCTTTTAACCTAATATACTTTAGAGCAGTACATGTAGCAAATAATACCAATGTTTTAACTATGTTTAATTTGGCATGAATTTCAAATTGTGATAATAATGTGTGGAAATATAAATTAATCAATCTTCACCTTCCGGAGATATTTGTGAGTGAGAATGGTAGAGTGGCGGAGCAGCATTAACTCGGATACATTTCCATTAATATTTTGCGTACTCAATAATGAAAGCGTTTTACTAAAAGGCAATATTCTTCTATTTTAACCTTTAGTAGTTGCCAAGTACGTTTAAAACAATCCTGCTACCTAATTAAAATATATTTACGGGGTAGAATTTTTTACGAGACACAAGTATGAAAATTAGATTTCATTACTTGCTACATTTTAGTCAAAGTAAAAAAGTACGAAAAATTTTTATGTTAGTACCTCAAAGGTGAATATTTAAGGAAAGGATTTTAATTCTTGTGTTTCTCAATCCGTGGTATTCCTTTCAGCACTGCTTTCCGTTTGCGGAGATTTCAAAAACCTTCAAATGCACAAAAATGCGCTTATTGTTATTATTTTGAGCATTAACAGCACTATTCAGGAAGATAACTACTAAATAATCACCTTTGTTTATTCACGTTAGCGTCATGCCTGAGAAAGGTTGCTTCCGTTTTTTGTCAAGCCTGAGAAACGTTGATTTCGCCCTTCCTACATCCCACGGATATTCTATTATGACAAATGTTTCACTGGGGTGATTCGGTTGCCGCGCGATCGAAATTCCCCGTGAGCACCGGGGGGATTGGTGGGGACTTTGAGGAGCGAGGCACCGGTAATTGAGGCACGCCTGGGCCGCACGCTGGCGAGTATCTTTCGGCGGGAAACGTCTGACGGGCCCACCCCGAGGCATTCACAAGCGTTGGGAATGCCAGGTGCTCCTCCTGCTGCTAGACCGCCATTTCATGGTATTTAAATGCCTATATTCTATTGTCCACTCCTCTAGCGCTGCTATTCCCACTTTTTTCTGCTACAACTCGGTTTAGGTGGGTATATTTAAATCCAATTCATTCAGCTGATCTGTGAAGTTGTGCACTTATGCTTAGTGCTTTGGAATCACGAATGCATGTTTTGAGCTCTTGCGTTATAGTATTAAACGTATGTATAGGTATACTTAAGGTGACAATTATTTTAGAACGTGTAATAACCTGTAATTATGGGTAAATGGATGCTTGACTGTATGTAATTTTGTCCTTTAAAAACTCAGAATTTCAGTCTACGGGTGCTGATTTTATCTTTTCCACGTGCCTCCATAATGGTCGGTGGGCTTACTGCAGAGATATGTATGAATGCCTACATAAGTACTTTATTACATTTGTGATAGTCCATTTATTTTACGTTATTTATATAAGTAATTTAAAATGGACGGCTAAATTTCACTTACCGGCAATACGATCTGTCAGTAGATTTAGATTTTTTTGTTACAATCTTCAATGAAATGCGCAGACGCTTATATTTCATATATAGATTCTTATCGCTTACACTTATTGACCAAAAAGAAATAAATAGGTCGGAACTTTAAAATGAATATGAAGGTCATTAAAAATGCAGAATAGTTATAACCAAGGAAGTAAGAGGGTCAAATACACAATCTGGAACATGCATAGGAAGCTCATCGACAATTCGTGAAAGTTTTATCGTGATAAGTACCGAACCGAATGTTCTCACATTTTTTTAAGAAGTGTCGTTGAAATTTATCGGAGACTATAGACAGAAATCGAGTTCTTATACCATTCCGTAGTTCTAATGCCAAACGCATAAAATATAGAAGAATTTAGGAAATACGATTTATTTTGAGACTTGGCTATGATGTAGTATTTGCTATCCGTATCTATGCACCCTGCCATATGCATCACGCAGGTAAACACCATCTTCAAGTGCAAAGTATAATGTAAATATAATATTGATTCAATTTCCGTCATTCACTTTGATTTTAATTCCTTTGCCATGCGTAATATTTAAGGTTTTTTTATTCTAGGGTCGCTAAGGATAAGCGCAGTACATATTTTTGAATCTAAACCTTTTCCGATTTTGTTTTCCTGGTGGCTGGAATGCTAGGATGGGAGAGTGTCATAGGTATATTGTAGTCGTAAAAAAGGTGTACAAGAGAAAAATATGTGTGACAGTTCAATTTTTGCCATTAAAATTTATTTTTCTTACAACTATGGCCTTTCAACTTATGTAAGTATATCTTTACATTGTTTTCATTTATCATGCCACTCCTATTTTGCGGTCACACTGTCCTTTTTATTTCAGCCTGGTCGAACTTTAACATTGAATCATATGCATTTTTTTTGTTTTGCACGTAGATATCAGTTATAGATCAATTTGGGTGTAATATATAGTAAATATGGGTGTAACATCCCTATCATTATTATTTGTAAATTTCTACTGGCTTTTTTAAAATAGAGTGGAATATCTAAATACATCTGAAGGGGAAAATGTTTGCTTTCAGTGCTTTTGAAAAACGCTATTTATCGGGTAAACTTATTTTACCTCATATTACACCTTATTGGTATTGGTCATTCATCATTTTCTTTTCACGTTTCAAATTTAGCCCGGATTTTATAGTATAGCAATTATCAAGGGATTACATAATATTGCAGCTATATTAAAATCAGTATGTGGTACTTTGTAGTTAAATGTTTCGGCTCTTTCATCTTCTTGCAGATTGTCAGTTTTCTAGTTATGTTGTTATTTTAATCCGCATTAATTAAAAGGCGTCTCATGAATGTCTTCGGATATAAAGAATTGCTAGGAACCAAATATAAGCAATAATAGAAGGAATAGCTCCACAAAAAAGACCATGGCACACATTTGTGGGACATGTAGAGGGTTTAGTGACAAAACAGCTATAATGATGTAATATCATCCTCAAGGGATTTGGATTTTTAGAAAGGTACAGTCAATCAATGTCCTGGTTGAAGAAAAAAGTTCGTTATATAATCCATAAAGAAAGAGTATGGCCAAAATAAGACACAAGTATATTTTGCAAATTCAAGTACCTGGGGAAAATTGCCGTATCTAATAAAATAAGTATTACTATATCTGGGATAAGCAGTTACCTCATGAAGTAAGTAGATTTTGGACATAAATGTGATCCTTCATTCTCAACGACTTCTTACAGCAAAAATATCTTTTATCTTACGCTTATGACCTCTTTATTTCCTATTTCCTTCTCGACTACATAACATTTTCATATTTATCACGTGCTTAAATATTCCTCTAACTCACACTTATTTTATCAATTTCTGCACCCCATACAATTATTCCTTATCAATTTACAATGTAGCCAAAACTTTTATTTTCCGTTGTCTACCGAAACCTCAAGTTTTACTTCCTCCAAATACCTATTCAGGTAAAAAACTCCAAGTCACATTTTATCAAATGCTTGACGATTTCAGATTTCAGTCATAGTGTTACTCCAAGCTTTTCGTGCGTGGAAGCTCCTTGATTTTCATAAATTATCAAACCAACTTCCATCAAGCAAATACCTTCCCTACTATAAGCCATAAAACGTTTTTTGATGTATATTTACTGATTTATAATTATCAATGCTTCAAAAGTTATTTTTATTGATTTATTTATATTTTATAACCTCGAAATCTCACTTTTGCCCTTGAATAATTGCCTTTAAACATTTAAAAAAACTCCCGTACTCTCACATTTGTAGCTAATATGTTTGAAGGTTAAGTTGCTATGTGCATAAAAACCACTCTGGTGAACTCATTCTCTGTTAATTAACAGCGAGGTCTGATGCATAGAGTAAGTTATAGCTTTTTTTCTCTTGGCTTCATTATATTTATTGAAGTAAATAAAATAAAATAAGGTAAATAAAATTGCCTTGTGAAATGTATTATATTTAAAAAAATTGCATATTCAGCATTGAAGTGATTTCAGGTTCAAATTTAAATTGTAGCAGTGTTATTGAACAGAGAATTTTGTAAAAAATGTATGCAAATGTAGGTTTTTAATAATATGAATATTTTTACTTATAATTGTGTACGGATACCTTTCATTTTAACGTAAAACAAACTATAAACTCATTTTTATTTCTGAGAATACTCTATGGTTTATTTGCCTTTTGTCAGAGCACTGTTGCTCAACAGGTTGAGATGCACCGCTTTACTCCCATTCTCCTGCCTTAATTTTCATTTATTAGTTTCATAAATATTTTTATCTGGGACTCTTATAAACTCTATATTTGCATACGTCGATGAAATTAAAAGTGAATGCTTATTATTTTGCTTTTACAGATTTAAAGTTACATTCTGTCGTTCAGTTGTAAGTGGTAATATTTTGGATCTGGATTAAAGTTCTTCACTCTGAATCTTCAGGAAATCATTCGAATGGTATTTATATAAAAGGGAGGATCCTCATTAGTTAGGAGACCGTTCACAGTATGCAAATTAAATTAAGTTCGTAGGAGTTCTTTTGCAGCAGTATGTGAGGACTATGGGACAACTATTTTGATTTCGCACACAGCAGTGGTAGTACTCAAGATCATTAATGAGAGGAAGGAATAGAAGGTCGACGATTGCTTAGGAGAGAATCAGTGGGAATAAAGATAGGTAGAGGTACACGTAACACTATATCAGGGATGAGGTCTTTGATAGAAAGGAATCTAGAGAAAAATCAAGATATATTTTTATGCTTCGCAAACTCGAGGAATGCCTATATGTGGAGTAAATGGTACGGGACCCTGGAAGATAGTTTTGGAATGAAATTGAAAGAGAAGAAAACGAAGGTAATGAGGTTCTCGTGACATAAAACCAGAAATATAAGTAGGAGGGCAATAGCTTGAGCAGGTAGAACATTTTAGCTATTTAAGCTGTTATTTGGACGAATATGGGAAATGTGATAGGAATATTATAAGAAGAGTTGCATTTAGTAAGGAAGCTTTTACGAGGAGGAGAGAATTGATGGCAAGGACTTTAAGCAAAGATGTAAAGAAAAGGCTGGTGAAGACGTTGATACTAATAGTTTTGCATGGTTCGAAAACTTGGTCGTCGAGACAAAATGAAAAGCGTAGGTTGAATGCTTTTGAGATGTAGGTGAGGAGAAGGATAGAAAAGGCGAAAAGAACGTAAAGAAAAACTAACAAAGAGGCTTTTGGAATGGTAAGGGAGGAGAGAAGGCTATTGAGAGAAATCGGAAGATGGCCGGAAAAGTGGATGCCGGGTGTACTGAGGGGCGATGGATTGAAAAATGTGACTAATGGTTGAATATTAGGTAACACAAAATTCAAACTTGGGTTTCTTTTATTTTTTTAGTCACTTGAGAACTTATAATCCATCTGAAGTGAAACATATCCCCTAAAATAATTTTGCATGCGTACGATAATATTTCATGCTGGTTTTTAAAATTTTTTTGGTCATATGCTATCATTATGCTATTTAAAACCAAAGAAATAATGTTCACAAAAGTATTATCAGTATTATAAATGTGCCACTCAAGGTTGCATTATATTTCATGATGGAAATTTATCGAAAACTTAGTAACCAAAGCGGAGTACGGTCATGGTCGAATTGAGTATTCAGTCTCAGATTTCTTTACAAGTTCAATCGTCCTTGTACGAATTTCAAATAGGTATATTCTCCTAAATGTTGTGTACCAATGCTATTACGATAAATATCTCGAGTAGATGGTTTGTCAATATTTTAAAATATGATTTGGCTTGCACATCGTGTAATTTTGCATAAAAATAGTACGATTTGGATTTAGAAAAAAGTACTTATAACCTTTTTAACGTTTTATTCAAAATGGAATAAATATGTTGCAGAACTTTTCGTTTTTTGTTCCAGCTCGCTTATATAACAATTTCATTTATATTTGAAGTAGGTACTTTTAATGGCTTGGCCTTTCTTACTATTGAAAATGAACGATAAAAATTAAATCTTTACTTAGTGGTCTTTTTCAAAACTATTACACCGTACGATATATCGTTATAAAATAACAAGAAACGGGTTGTCGATATAAGTGGCATAAATTAAAATACCTAAGCATAATATAAGAATAATAGAAAAATTATATTCCCAGAAATGAGAGATTTGGTGTTATCCGGCGTACGCTCTGTGTAATTTTCTCCACCAGGTCAGGTTTTTAGTTGCAAACGTTTCGGTGGAAAACTCTGCGATCTTATTCAGGCCGTAGAGGACTCGAGAAGAACTCCCATATCCTCCCTGAACTAAGATTTCAATACCTATACTAGGGGAAACCTTCCAATTACCAAGGGCGTAAAAATAGTTACGACAAATTGTAGCATTATTGTTGAGATAAGCGTGTAACTGTTGAGTTGTAAGTGCTTCCATACATCCATGCAATGAACAAATATAGAAATTTGCCTATGTGATTACAAATGAATAAATTAATCATTAATCTTTAGATCATGTTTTGATACCCTCCTATTTTTAGAATTATGAATTACAGCTTTTTTTAGAAATGATAAATGTTTTTTTATCCTCTTCTCTCATATTAATACATATTTCTTCCCCTTCTTTTACTACGCACTACACCATAGTAAAAAAATATCATTTCTAATTTTTTCCAACCATAGCAAATATGATGAATTGCAAAAAATAGTAGCTTCTATTAGTATTATGAATTTGGAATCGAAAATCAGAGGCACGGGAGTTACATAAATGTTTTGGCATTTACGCCCCTTCTTCATAATAGATTTAATATAGAGTCAACAAGTTTAAACTTAATTTTGGTTATTAATAAAACTGAAACTTTGGAGAAAATACTGCAAATCAACAGTCGGCTTTTGGCGCCAATCAATGAATTATCAGTATTTTTACAGCGATGTTCATAAGTTGTAGCCTGAATTTGATCATTTGGAAATTGCCAGCTGAAAATTTCGGAATCACTAGGAAAGAAAAAATAATATGTCACTGTACAGGCAACTGAGATAAGGCAATATATCAATAATATATACCAGTACCTATAGTATAAAAAACGAGCTGCTTCCTTCGTTCCAAAGGTATACGAGTAATACTTATGGAAAACATAATTCTGACCTTTATTCGAACTACTACCTTGGAAGCTTATTGCAAACCTTTTTGTCACTATTGCCATTAGATCTTCTTTTTCCATGTCAATTATTATCACTGCATATTCTAAAACTGATTTTAAGGAGGAATGAAGAAGGTAATCTTTTAATAGAGCTTCGTTGCTACTCGGAAAATAAAAATATAGAGGCACATTCAAAAAGGAATTAGCGTTTTTCTAAAAAAAACAATACATACGATAGATTGTTCAAATTTATTTTCACTTGAATGAGCATACTGTGATCTATTTTTTGTTCCGTGTATTAGTATATAGTACCGTGCTATTGTTTGTAAGAGTTTTTACTGTTCTTGAGGAACTTTTCATATCTGGAGACCGGCTTGGTTGTTCTCTCTTAAGAGAACGGCGCCTCCAATGAAGACAAACTCTTAAATGAATTTTTAAATCGATTGTATAATAAAGAAAATCGTGAAACGCCACTTCTCACAAATTTTACTCATAAATTTAATCCTTACCAAGTCTTAATTAGCAACAGAAGACCGTCCACACACCCTTGGTTCATCATGCACATTCGTTTGGCCAACGTTGACCTATTTCAATCATTTCCAAAAAAAATTTAACAATTAAATAGCACATTGCACTATTACATTATATGTTTAAACATTCTGCCAATGAACATGAGTATCAGTTAGAGCTTTATATTGTTGAGAAATCGGTAAAATGATCGTAAATTAATGCCACCATGATCATATATTATCTTAATCATTGAAAAAAATCAAAACATACGTGTCAAGTGCCTCATAAACGGCGGAAATAAGTTAAAAATAGTTAATTTTTGCGTTTCATTTCACAAATATTTAAAAAAAATATGCCATGTGTGAATTTTTTATCTTAAACTACGGTACCTACTTCCTTTTTGAATTAGCCTCGTAGATAAAATTTATTCTCAGCTTATTAGTTGCTTTCAAGGGATTTATTTCAATCGTATTTTTAATATCATATTTTTTGGTCTCCATTAGATCCCCAAGTGGAGCTAGTTATCCCCTTGATTCTGTTTTTCTCCATAAGACTACGAGCAAACGTTTTTCGAAAATGAGACAACTCTGTGAAATTCCCAAAGGTTTTCTTTTAACTACAGAGATGAAGGGGGATGTTTCATGTAAGGAAAGACAATATTTGCTGGTTCATTGTATCAAAAACCTATTTCTTGTCAGTTTCAATTACTATGCCATTAGAAATTTAATAGTCATCAAATTTTTCGGTGAAATTAAAATTTACAAAAATAATTTTAAAAAGTCGAACATTTTTGTTAAATGACGCTGAAATTCAGCTCCAAGATATCCCGAAGACCGCGCAGTAAGGTGTGGGTTGGTCAGCAAAAGATGAAGGGAAAGAAGTGTTTGAAGAAAAACTATTTGTTTATCTATACCTATTATTATTAATCTTTCAATTATATTGTATTGTGCATCTAACTTTAGATAGTGGATACCGACTTCGTGTTTTGCTACTGCTTTTTAAGTCTATATTTTTTGTAGTATTGCCTTTCTGTCTGATTCTTACTCATGGCCGCACAAATAATTGAATAACTAATTTTTCAATTTCTTATGTATAAATTTGAGATACATCGTCTTTCACTGTCCTCATTTCAGAACTTTTAATAATTTTGCCATATATTTTTAACTAATATGTGTGGTGATATTTTTCTGTAGGTACATATTTTTGATTTCTCCATTATTCTCTTCTCAGATTGGTCTCAAAATTCCCTTACCCATTTAATGTGTTTTCATATAACGAGGGATATCTCTAGCTCTTTTGAATCACGGTAAATTTTTATGTATGGGTCTCTGTCACCGGAATTGCAACTTTTATTCAATTTGCCATTAGATTTCCTAATTTATTTTGTCAAGGATACTTTTGCAGCGGTTACATTTTCCGATTTTCGTCTAAATTTTGCAAATAGAGTTTAAAACACTTTAATGAACTTTTCTAACGACTACTTACCTTTAATCGCTTGTTTGGCCAACCTTTTACACTACTTCAGTGATTGACGTTGGTAAAAATAGTGTTGATATGCCTCGTATTTATGCGTGTTTTATACAGAGATATACATAAGAAATTTGAGTATATGATTTATCTTCTAAAATTTAAGTTAACTTGTTGCTTACAATATTTAACGAGATTTCTATCTATCAGAATGTAGTATGTATCGGAATGAATTTTATTTCTTAGTCAATCAAATTGCTAAACTAAATATGTTCCCTTGTTTTTTGAAGCGTCAAATGAATTTTATACCTACTCCAAAGCTCTAATTGTTAGCAGTCTACAAAATATTTTAGAGTGCAGTGAGAGACAAATATTCTAGTATTTTTTAATGCCTGTGGTACTTAAATGTTGATTCATAGTTGGCAATAAAGGATGAACAAATGTTTTTACTTATATTGAATTCGGTACCAAGTTGAATATTCTCTTAAGACAATAATACTCATTTAAATTTAAAACTTTCGGAACACCGTTTATAGTATCTGAAATTCGCTACGAGAGGGAATCATGACAATTTCTGGAGCCAAACGTAATTTTAAAGTAATAATTACCATATTTATACTTCCCTGTTCTTGGCGTAGCACATTTTTCAGCATGCTTTCCAATATTCATTATGTAAACTGCATAATATTAAGTGTGCAAATTAGTTTTCAGCATTTTGTATGCGAAAATATAATGCGTATCTTGACTGTTGAAATTTGTTTGTTAGGATGAAAGTACCTAACGTATATGCATGCCTGAAATCGGAAAGTATTTATGAAAATCCATAAATAAATTATCGTCGTTATGAAACAGCATTTTTTTATGAATGAAGCGTGGAGTATAATCACACGTTTCGTGTGTTACTACTACCACTGTTCTCACTGCACTGCTAGAGGAATAATATTTCATGTGCATGGTTTGATAATAAGTCAATATATTGGTAGAAAACCAACCTGACTAATTAACATAGTTAATGATTTGCTTTAAATGGGGAGTTTCTCAATGGAAAGCGCCTTACGTAAAGTTTAACCTTGTTTTGAAAGGTTGGGGGGATCCGATAAAGCCCTGACTTGATTAAAACGGGAAAAATGGACAATACGTGCTTTAGATACTCTCCGTCCTACACACAATGGTTAACGTAGTTTTTGAGGAGGTTTAGAGATAATTCATAAAAGATGGTTTTCATTTTGCTCGAGATAATTTTACGTTTTTATCGACATTGGAGTAAGGCCCGTACGCTACGAGGACGGGCGTAGGTGATTCAGCGGCTCGAGTAAGGCTTGTTTTACGCCCACCGTGAAAAGGCTTGCGCGAAAAACTCCCGGCGTTAGCAAACGGACTTTTACCGTCCATTGGCAAACATCATGTTAAATGTTATGACTATGCCATGGCCGCCTAAGGGATTTTTTTCGCTTCCCGGTAGATTGCTATCGCTACTCTATCTCGCAGTCCCATGGGAGGCATTAAAAGAGAGAGAGTCTTATTTAACGCAATAGATGTCTGATAATGCTTCAAGCCGCGATTCTTGCTTCTCGCTTTCTTTCTTTCGCTTGATTTAAAAAAAATGAAATATTTACCACAGGTAAATTCTATTGAATTTACTTCGAATTTTTTCTTTTAGAATTGCAAATATCCTCATCAGAACTAATTTGTGGACTTCGAGTCTAGTGGGTAAGAAAAAAATCGTCGAAACAGATTTCCATCCACGTGTTTTATCCACGAAAATCGTGGCACTATGAACAATATTTCTGCTTTTAATGTACTAGACCACTAAACCATGCATAAAAATCATTCATTCATCTGTTGTCTACGTCAATCTTTAGGAGTCAATTAGGTACTTTTTAATTCCGTTGACTGGAAAAACTGGTTTGATTTTATCAGGGATTCCATTAAGTTCTGTCATTGAATTACTCTATATGATGAGGCATAGATGCGTGGAAAGAATTATATTTATATGTTAGAAATCGTGGTAACCTCTAAGTAGTGAAAAGAACCATAAAATAATAATGACAATGTGACCTGATTTCATATACCTACTTGTATTTCCATTGAAGCGCGTTGCGCGTAGTAAACCACTGTGGAAAATTAATAATTACTTTTATTATCATAAAAACATTTTATTATTTTAATATTTTAAAAAGAAAATGCGACAGTTTAAAATGTGAACCTTTAGGTATCTGGTAATCACAAATATCAATGACTGAAATATACCTAACGTGAATATAAAGTAGGTAGAAGGAAAAACATAATTAATGAAAAATATCCAGTACTGTGAAACAAAGACTAAAGTTATGAAAAAATATGTGGTCAAAATAATGATTGAAAATTTAGTGGTGAATGAGTGCAAAGTAAATTAAAAAATCATGATATATCAAACAAATGACTGGCATCGAGTCCCGGTTCAGGGGAATGATTTGTGCATTGTTAATTTTTTCGCATTTGTAAATGCAACAGCAGGTGATCTGCTAACAGTTACTGTAAGTATCGTTACTAGATGAAGTTAGAGTCAAACACACAGGACGAAGGACCAAATAGAATTCCAAATTATATGCATAATATACATATGAACATTATCTAAGATGGTATGGCCATCTACCTAAGTGGAATAAAAAATATTTCTCTCCTAAATATCTTCAATATTTAGTTAGTGTTGGATTCTTTTATATTAAATTGTACTTATATCTAAGGTGCTTAATTTAATTTATATTTTGAATATGTTTCTTTGCAATCATAGTTACTCACGCAATGTAAAATTAATCAATAATCAGGATCATCTACTTCTTTATCTTTGTGCTTATTAACTTTTGTTAGAATACTGAAAAATGTTTAACATATTTATTAATGCTTCATTTTTTAATTGTATATTTTGTAATATTTTTAGCTACTAAAATTAAATGGACCATGGGTAACGACTTTGGCCTTTTCCATGAAGGCTATGATTAATTATTATATAATCACCGCATTCCTTATTTAAAACCTCATTACGAAAAGGTCATTTCATTTCATTCATTATTATGTAATTCCTACGAAATAATCATTCCTACAACTCTAACTCTCGACATACTCTATATGTGCACTAGCAGATTGTATTAAAATAATCCATATATTTACCTACACCAATGAACTACGTATCTTAATACCGTCCAAAATGGATAATTTTTTCCTCTCACTACCTGGATTAGGTATTTGGAACTGCCCCGTCTATCAAAGACTTCAATATCAATAATAATAATAATAGTGCCTAATAGTGCTCTCTGCGTCATCTTTTGTGCCCTTCTTCGAACTTCTCTAACAAACCTTCTCTCTCCCAACATTGCTCACCAATCTTCGCTTGTTGTTACATTTCATCCGTTACATTTTCTCCATTGCCTCCTCACATCTTAAAACATTTAAATGTCTTATAGATTGTTATTATTTTAATTTGATAGTTTTTATGGCATAGCTCTTCAGTTACACTCATGTAAAAGTCTTCTTGTGTGATTTCAATTATTCTTTAGTTTTATTTCAACTTCGCTGTAGTACAAAATATCCTATTTTTTTACTTGTGTTAAGATTCAATTGGTTTTAAATCTGTGAGACCTATATTCCACTCCGCATTAAATATGCCACAGAGATGAAAACTTTAAAAGCTTCTTTTGGCTTCAAAATTGAAAATAGATACCTAATGTGCTTCAAGATCGATTAAATATTGCAACAATATTTCTGATTCCGTTTTCTGACAGTAATTACCAATCACCAGTAACACCAGTAATTTGTTATGATAGAAAACGATTTTCTGCGTGTGGTGAATGCCTTATGGAAATTAAGTTCTTGTGGACTGATTATCGTACGCATGCAAGCACGAAAAATCCATAATTAGCGGATTTCAGTTTTCCGACACCCATTAGACTTCTTGTTTCATATTTGGAGCAAGGCGCAGCTGTGTGCAAAAATTTGCCGTTGGTTTGCAATTACCCTTTACTGCTATAAAGAAAATTGACACTGATGTAATTATTCCATAATCATAGAGGAGACCTTATGTAGATGGCAAAAATATATGTGATGCATTGAATGCAATATGATTTACTTAGCAAAAGAACTTAACCAAAGGTTACGGCTATAATAATGAAAACATGCAATTTGAGGTTTTTGTTTAGCAATACGCTTAATCAGATCAATTGGAGTTAAAAACCTTTCTTGTATATCGTTGCGTCACTCGCTGGGGTTGTTCGCAAATAATTTCACAGACATTATCCTAACCAATGCGTCCATTGCAACCACCCTAACCGTACATCTTTTCTCTGCAGAAGGAGGATGAATCGCTTGCCGTTTGAGTTATAAACTGCACCATGGACGAGAAGATGTGTTTTAATTTCGACAACTGGCTAGCTAAAACATTTGAGGCTTCTGTCAATCAGCATCCCGATTTTGGAACCTTCTATGACACTCATCTTCTTGGCTGCAGACACTGGCTGAAGACGGTAATACAGGAGCTGAAATGCACTGCATGCTACCTAGGTATGTCTTCTTCATACATAGACGTAGTATACTCTAACTAACAATTCTTGTACAAAATATTCTAATGATATGAGTTCCTAATTATAATATCGACCATTAGTTAAAGGGATAGGAAAACGAAATCGTCAAAGCACTCTTATTTTTAAGTAGTTTTATCATATGTACCTTGCAAGCAATTGCATAAGGTTTATGTAGTTAAATTTAAATATGAAGAATTATACTGTTAAATAAAAGCTAAATAGTGAATGATATTTATTATTTTTTTAAAAAGTTGGTGTCCACAGTCTATTGTTGAGGGAAGCAAAAATTCATCGGAATGCAACATGAGCAAGTGGTTTCGAATCTCAACTCGAATTTCAACTTGCCGAGCACCGTTGCCATGGAGCGTGAGAACTAGACGCAACATAGTTCCAATGGTAATAGAAGAACGAACGGAACTGGACTCGTACCTATTCCGGTTCGACGAGTCTTCGTCGCCCTTTGTAATTCGGACAGATAAGACGCGGTGTGGTATATGCTACTTTCCGCCTGCAAAACTATTCCTCTAGATCCTTTCAGTTCATCTCAACCGTACAGCTAACAAAATGTTTAAATTTACCAAAAATATTAAAATATATCTTATTTTAAGCTATTTATGAAATGTTCCTATATATATGCACTGCGACTAAAGAGTAATACTTGTGTGTAAATGCGTAATTTTCACATTATCATAGTCTCCAATAGCTCCGATCCACTTAAATGGCTGTAATTAAATTGCAACTGGAAGCCTTCAAACAATTTTACACTTTTGTTTTGTAATTAATAATTGAAATTCATTTACCTTATCAAAATATCTATAAGAAATTTCATGTCGCGGAGAATCAGTAGCCAGCGTTCGCTCCTCTTTGCATCAGTCGTAAAATTTGTTTAAATTGTCATTCCATCTCAGTAAATTATTATTTTCTATAGTGATCATTGATTCCTAGTAATAAAAGAAGAATTAGTGTGGCTCTTCAATAGGTATATTATCTTATCACAAAAGATTTTTCTTTTCCTAAATTCCTACTTTCTCAGGATTCTTTAGATCTTTAGATTTATTTGGAAGTATCAACATCACAGAATCCCTGGTGGATAAGTTAATAGATCACATTAGATCTGGATTCTTGTTGTTACTTTGTGGGTGAGTATTCCAATCATTATTATTCATTAATATGTGTAGCAGGGCATAAAATTCTCTATGGCCTTTGTAATAAACCCTCAGCGTACGCAGTGTTTTCATGTGTTATAATACTACGCAACAACGTTCTGGTAAAAACTAAATACCTTCCATCGTAGGAAAAGCAAAATACCAAGAGTGTATGGGCATGCAAGATGTCATCTTCTCCAAGGTATGTTGCTCCTTTTACATTTGACAAGCCAACAGTCTTCAAATGCAGAACACTGGAGGGCTTCCGGGAACAAACAGTTCAATGCACATTCTGTTGGGAACATTTTATTCTTTAACGGGAGCAAAGAGAGGAGAAAGATATTTCCAAACAACCACTTCAGAAGTACTCAGACAGTCTCTAGTCCATCGTTCATTAAAAAAATAATGTTTAACTTAATTGCTATGTATTCTAAGTGTAGCGCACGTTTTATTGGAGTCGTAAAATAATTCATTCATAGCCGACGTTTGTTAAATTATGAAGACTACCAAATATTTCTATTAGGTTTACTGGTAGAAGCTATGTATTTCTTGGGTCCTTAAAATCATCACGCTCTTGAAAAGAATTTTGTAAGAAAAATTTTTAAGAGAAGAGAAGAATTTAGTGAGCATTAGTTTTACAATTTAATGTCTTAGATGAAAACGCTAATGAAGACGTTGGTATGGATTGAGGTTTTGTGTGGCTCGAAAAATGGAGGCTTTTGAAACGTGGGTGTGGAGAAGGATGGAAAACTGCAATGGACAGAAAGACAAGCGGTTGACGTAAAGACAGGAGAAGAAGACAGGAAAAGTGGATGCATGGTGCATTGAGTGGCGATGGATTGTTGAAGGCCATGGTAGAGGGTAGAAGGTTGGGTAAGTGAGGTAGAGGGAGGAAAATATTAGGCACGTTTGGTGGAATGTAGGATGGAAGAAAGTGTGCCGGAAAAGAGAAAGGGTTTATTAGGGTTGAGATCACATGTATGTTAAAAACCTACCCAAACCAGGATATTACCGTTAATAATATTTCCTTTTGTAACAGGATATAGAAAAAATCTGCCCGTTTCGTAGAGAACAATTATTATCAAACCAAGAGCGTCACATTGTTAATGGATAGCCGGAAATTGGAGCCACTGGAAGTACTAAAATTTCATGCATGTCGAAAACTGTATGAAAGATACAAATCTTTCGTGTTCAACACTGTAATAGAAGGAATCCTTTTGACTCCGCATTACATTGGTGGACGAGACATTGGCAGAAATTTCGAAGGAAATTGACTGCCAAACCGATAGATAAAAAGAGTTCTTCCTCTTCACGATTAGCGAATATGAGAGTAGAAAAAACATACGAGAGTTCGAGTATTTGGTGTGTCAAAGGATGCAGGGGGCTAATAATAACAACAATAATCAACTTCATTAATGACTAGTGACTTATCACCCCCTCGCGGTGGCATGGAGGGCACTATGCAGGTGTAGATGTGAGGAAGTAAAGATTACACTCTCTAAATGTGTCCTCCTCCGAACATTTGTGTAGGAGGCAAGCAAGTAAAATTCAAGGTAAGCATTAATGTCGAATACATTTGAAAGGAATGGGGTTCCTGAGGAGGGTTTTTGGTAAAATATTAGAGCTGGGTTGAGGAATGTTTGGGTTTTGGGAATGTGGATTGAATGCATCAGTGATTGAGGCATTTTAGTTGTTAGCTGACCAACTGGTGTTTAGTATTTGAATCTAAAGGGAACATGTCGCGTTTACCAGAAAAAGAGACGTATATGAAAAAGGTGTGCTATACTGATCCGAAGGTATGGATGAAAATTGAATCATCAAACAGGTTCAAGAAAGTAGAGTGGACGATTTTAGAAGGAGTTGATCGAGAATTTATTTGGTGAGTGCAGTTGAAGACACTTCTATGGCTAGAAATAATCCATGTCTCAGGAATAGGGCGGCATGTATGAAACAATGTACGCATGGGACGAAGGCAAAGAATGCACGGGCAGGGAGAAGTAAATTAGTATAAGAGAGTATTGAGGTTTTTTTTCTTTTATCTATCCCTAAAATGGACGGAGTTTAGGTTATTAACCTAGGTATGAAATCCTTATGATCATTTAAAATTCAACTGTATATGACGAGTAATATCAGGAGATATGAACAAATACAGAGTAAGAAAACGCTTGCTTGAAGACATTCAGCTGATTCGGAATAACGAGTAATATATTTAAAACCTGAAGTCATTATTTTGACGTGTGAACATTTGCATTACCCATGATTCCTGTAATTTTTGAAAACATGTTCAGTTTAGTTTAACATAAATTATCTAACAGGATCATTAGCGATATATTCTTAAAAAATGAAATTTCATATTAGTCTACATCTGTTCTAATGATTTTTGTGCTGGTTAATGCCATTATTAAAACACAAATATTGATGCAAACTGCTACAGTGTTAGCCATTCATATTAAATTAAATTAATGATAACATACGGGTATCTATATAATGATTTAGTTGTTAGCTGACCAACTAGTGTTTAGTATTCGGTACTGAAAGAACTTGCCGCGTTGCAAGGAAGTTACCCAGCTACTGATTCTTGAAATTATAAGTATGTTCTGAGTTTTAGATATTTAACTTCTATTCTTTTGGCAATAGTCAGAATAAAACTTACCACAATAGCAGAACTTATAAGTTTACATTTTTTTATGTTAACTGTGTATATTCTTGTAGTATTGCTAATGTCTGCAGTCCGTTCTCTGAGTCATTGGTTAGAGTTCAATTTCAAGGGAAGGGGTTAGCTGAGACTGGTACTCGTATTATGGTAACTGGAATTATTCCATTGAGTTAACTGATGTTTATAAAAGTGTCAAAAACCACCTGGCAGTTATGTCCTATCTTTTGGTAATATTATCTGTGAATGCAAAAAAACCTTGTGAAGGTCGGTAGAGTTACTTAGCGCATGGCTGCCACCTAGATTTAGTATAGCTACGAGTAGCTATATAGATATGGTAGCTATAGGTATAGCTTCTCTTGTAGCAAGGAGAAGAGAAAGTCAACTTTGCTAATTTGTGTGGTGATTCAGATCACAGTTGTTGGTAAGAAAATTCTCCTTTCACCACAGGCTTTGAAACAAAATAGAGTTGCTATAGTATTGGATTATCAGTCCGTTACCTTTTCTGTTTCATTAATACTGACTCAATATGAGTGATAATGGATTTTCGAGTGGGAAATAATCCATGGCTCAAGTAAGCTAAAAATAGTTTAAAACCTATCCGGCGCATCAAATGAATGGATGCCACGGAACGATTGAAATATTTTAAGGCGAATACAATAACTTTTATTTTTGAATTTTTGGGGTAGTCCCAATGAGGCTGGAATAGCAAGAAATGGGAGACACTTGCAGCCGTAAATGTAAGATTTTTCAGTGTGGATCCATGAATGGTAGAGTTCGTGTAGGGATAGTATTTTGAATATGAATGGAATGAGAGGGACTCTTATTTTTTCTCCATTCTCCAGCCGCGTTGTCAACGTTCTCCGCAAGCACTTAACGCGAGCTCTCTCCGCGGAGGGATGCGCGCTCACTGCCGCCGCATCTGTCCCTCTCGCTGTGCCGCCGTCGCATTTTCTACGGCTGCCCGCGTAGCTTTCAGCTCCTCTGAGTCGTTTTCAGTCCTATGCGTAAGCAGATGCGTGAGTTTTGAAAGTGAGAATGAAATTGTGTCGCCGAACTTAAAAAAATCGGCAAGCTCTCTTTCCAAATTCCAAAACATTCGTGGACCTATGGCATATATATGTGGCATCACAATACGAAAAAAGTGGCCGCATTGTAGGCCGATTGGCATAATGGCACACGCAGTTCACGTGCGACGGCGGAATACCTGAGGGGCAGTGTAACGGGAGGTGAGTTAAGTAGTCTTTGCTCGACCTACAGGTCGCTGAAAAGGACGTTTACTATACGGCCAGACTTTAATACGGATCATTGTGGACAGAAAATGAGTCGAAGATGAATTGTGGTGTAAGTGTGAATGCTTGCTAATTTCCTTCATTAGATAATGTGGATTTTTTCAACGATTGATTCCTTAACGGAAACGATGAATGACGTCATAGAAGAAGAAAATTAAATAAACTAGATTATTTGAATCTGGCCAAAGGACGAAAGTGAGAGACAATAGGAAAATATGAATGAGGTAAACAAAATAAAGCTTCATATAAGTCTAACTAAGTGACTCGGTACGAACTTGGTGGAATCTTTCCATAATAAAAGA